>JAAGNO010010155.1:30402-43329 GCA_033439905.1 Ceryle rudis
TGCAATTTGAATTGTGCCCTCGGCGGTGTTTGAGAGGCAGGAGGAGCAGTCTGGAACGGGAAGCCGCCCTTACGCTGCCCGGCGCTGGCAGAGGAGCTGCGCAGCGTGGCAGGCAGGAGGGGCTTAACGCAACCCCGCGGTCCTCGGAGGGTTTGGAACTACAGCCACGAGGCGCAGGAGAAACCGGAGTGGAGTGGCATGGCACTGCTCGGGCCGAAGAGGCATTTTCTGCCTCCCCCCCTCCATCAAACGGGTCTCCCCGCGTCACGTCGCTTGCTATTCAAGAGCACAGGTCAAGAACGTGACGCTACCAATCCCGAGACGGTGTGATGGAAAGGACAGTCAACGCAAGACACGTTCACGGGAGAACTCTGCTGCTCCAGAACGTTATTGTAAGCAGATGAGAGTAAATTCATAAAGAACTTAATTCCCAGGCTTGGAGAATAGAAAAAACCAGATCTGTTCAGCAAACTTGCTTTGCCTCTCTAGCTCTACCTCCACCTCTGTTCTTTTAGGCTCTGTTTCTTGAACTTTTAAAAATTCAGCCTCATATCCACGATCTGTGTTCGCTTTAACGGCCTAATATCTAATGCATGACATTTAATAAACTAATAATCTAATACAGCATAAAAATGGTTCTGTTCTACAACGCTGCTGAAGGAACATCAGGCAATTTGTCATCCTGTACCAGGAAAGAATGAGTAAGTGTTAAAAGTGGCTTCACATCCTTACTATAAATAGAAATCCTATTACAATTACCCTTAGCTGTCCTTTGCCTTCCTGTAGTAGTTTCCTCCGCGTCCTCTGTTACCTCCAGAGGTAAATACAGTAAGATGCCAGGGTTTGTCTGCGTGTGTAGAAAGCAGTGGCAATCCTTATCCACTTGCAGTGTATTGTCTGCTTCCTCATCCTCACCTGTGTGGCCAGCAACTTCGTTCTTTCCCCCTTTCCTTCTGAAGATTAATGGTTGGTTAACGGCTCAGGGCTGAGCCAGGCTGATTAACGCAATATTCTCTAATCATCCACAACCCTGCCAGTCCCTCCTTATTTTAAGCGTATAGTTTTGTGGAAACAGGTTCCGAGATTAATCGAGTCAATTAGCAGCGAGATCTGCAGACAGTTTGGGAGACCTGAGATTTCCCATTTACTGTATTGATTTGTGTGCAAAATGGCATTTAATTTCCCACACTTTTACGACTGGCAGGCATCCAGGATGTTCTTTTTCCATCCTAATGGCTAAGAAAACGTCACGTGATCTTTGCCAATAGATTGCATTTATTTATTTATTTATTTTTAAACCTTCCTTCTGAATCCAGTCATTCTATTTAGATACCTAGGGGGTTATTTAATATATTTTTTCCAAAATCAAGCTCTGTTGATAAAATACATGCCTGGTGAAGCTTCGGTCTAAGACAGTAGCTGTTAATCAGCAAGGTACTGTTAAGCAGCAAGGTACACAGGCCTTCCAACTGCAAATGGGCCGACGTTTGCAGCGGTTGATCACCCATACGTTTCTGGTGAATCACTGCTTTTTGCAGAAGAGAATTAACTACCATAAAATTCCTCAGTATGTATATAGATTTTTAAAGGCTTGGCTCGGAGAAAACATGCTGTTCTTTTTCCAGGATTCCCTCTGCACTCTCTCCCTAGATCTGATCTCTCTTTACCTCACGGCAGAGCTGACACAACTGATGGATAGCTTCTGGCCATTGAGAGGGCTCAGGATCTGCGACTGGGTTTTGAGCATCCAGAAAAGCACCGTTACCATCCTCCTGGTGTGCTTAGATGTATGTAAGAGTAAAATGATGAAGCTTAACACTGCTGTTTAAGGGTGAAAACGGCAGCAGAGAGATTCCTTTCTATTTAATCCTTTGTCTTCCATCACAATAGTGCTTAAGTACTTCCCAGTCATTAGCAGGAAAAAGCTCTTGTTATGTCATTACACAATGCAGCAGAAATCAACCGTTTAATCTGTAGGCCTGTTTGTGAAAATGAATGATGGGGAGCTTTGACTGGCCAGAGTAAACAGTCCCGTGGCTAGCTCTGACAGCAGTAAGGTTGCAGGTTCTTCACTCACAGGGTTGATCTTCCTGGGCTGTGTGGGGCCTTCATCTCCCCACATCTCCTCCTCCTGGCCAGTGCTGCAGGAGAAGGTCAGAGAACCACAAGCACGGCTTATCCTTGGTTCAAAGTAGAAACCAGACCCTGAAAGTACTGGTGAGCTGGCACAGCACACTGTTAAAGTGTTCCTGCTGAACTATGTGTCTTCCCATGTTGCTTCCTCCCTTCTTCAGCCGTGCATCCAGGACACTCTGCCCTGCCCTGTCCATTATGCCAGGCAAGCCCTGCTATTTGCTTTCTCCCTCCACTAGGAATCAGTTGCTCTTTTTTCCCTCCTCTGGGGTCTTGTTGCCTCCTCCTGCTGGAATTCAGATGCTGCCCTCAGCTCTACTGCTGTCTTCACCTGACACATAAGGAAGAGTTGCTACCTCCCTCCTTCTTGCCTTTGCTCCCCTCGCTTCCCCCCTTCCTCCGCTCTTCTGCAGCCCCGATCAATGCTCACTTTGCTCCGTCACATAACCAGTCCCCGCGGGACAGCTGAAGGACTCTTTCCCATCTCTCCATAATCCAACCCCATGCTGTCTCAGGGACTCTGTTGACACTGTTGTGCATAACCTACTAACAGGCAAGGTGAGACCTCCTCATTGCAGAGAAAGACCATCTCAGCCAAACCACATTCTCCTCTTGCAGAGGCAGAAGGCGTACACTTCCTGCTGACTCTTCATTCCCACGGGCTTCGTTTCACCTGAACTCCCAGGAAAAATGTTTTTGGTCAGAATTTTTCCTGTAGGCAGCAGAATCTTGTGAAGACGAGCTCTGAAACACCTCCAAAGTCATAGAGCATGATCACCTGCAATTTCTGGCAAGCAGGACGATACTTCACGAAGTGATCAGGCTCTACATAAAATAGAGCAGGTCGCATTCTTTCTTCCCACTGCTCCTGCTGGGAAGATACTCCTGAGCTTTACAGCTCTGATAAAAATGTTCTTTTAGTTTCCAGTTTAAAATCATTGTTAACGAGCGTACAGCAACGCGTTCTGGTGTCAGTATGGTTAAAGTAGCTGCCTTCCCTCCTGACATTTACTTCTGCTCTTTGGTTATAGACAGTATTTGATTTGGGAAGCTGAACAAGCTTTTCTGAAGTGAGGCAAGTCCTTGCAATAGAACGGGCTCTCTATTGCTCAGACCCTTCCTTTCCCTTCCTTCCATTACTCCTGCCTGAGCAAGGAATGAGATGCTCAGTGTCCAACATTTTCAGCTAGAAGCTTTTCTGCTGTTCATGAATCTAAGAAGAAAATGAGTTTTAAGCTGCTTGTTTAGTGAGGTTCCTTAATAGACTTCTTATCCACCTCCTCACTTCACTGGCAGGTACTATTCAGCAGACTGGAGAATGAACAGAGCTAATTGCTTGGAAGACAAAGCCCACAAATAATGCAAGGTTACGTGAGCTAGTTCGTTAGTGAGTTTCCCCTTCGCTTCCAAAGTACAATTCAAAGCTCCGGGATGGTTATGAACGTGATCTTTTGATTCCTGGGGATGACTTGGTGAAGGTGGTGGGAAATACGCTATTGTAACGAAGCGCAGCTTTCATTTACTTAGTGGATAGAACAGATTCTCAGCTACTTTGTGTAATCAGATCTGCTTCCCTGGCTAAATCACGCTATCACGTTAGGTTTAAAAAATATGTGAAACCTTGTTTCTAACCCCAGCAGTTTTCTGCCTTTTCTTCATCTGCTAGAACAGATTACGGGCTTTCCATTTTCCTTTCAGGCCTAGATAGGAAAGGGTCTTCTGTGCTGCTTTATTTGAAAGAAGCTTTTGTAACTGACTCTGTCTCCTCCTACTGTGCCCTCTTATCAACCGCCCTCTTCATATTAGCCACTGCAGTCCAAAATCATTTTAAAAATACACTGCTGAATGAACTACCTGGAGGTACCTGAACTCTTCTGACGTCTTCCCTTCAAAGTCTTTCGTGTTGAGACCGCACACGGGCAGGATGACCCTGTGTGAACCACTATGCTAAGCTGCCTTTAAAGAAACTAAGCAGACTAAAGCTTAGGACCAGCAAGACCAGGATGAAAGTGTCACAATGTGCCCTGCCATGACTGAGAGATTTACTAGATTTTTTTCTTCTGGTAGAAACCAAGGCACAGAGGGGCTGAGATGCAGGGGGGAGGGCAAGGCTGCAGGCACCGTGGTCTCATCCTGATCCGTAGTCAGGCTGTAGCTGGGATGTACACCCAACCCCGAGGGCACGACCGTGTTTTTGCATCCCACACCTGAGTTGCAAGTCTCAGGTCTGGAGCTGCCAGGCAGCTTTTCTTCATTCTAACAAGAAGCATCCTCTCTGATCTACAAACCCTACGAAGCAGCAACTGTGCGCCCCTTGTTGTGATCTCTCCGTTTAAGGGCCTCCTATTTCGAAGCTGATGAAATGGTTTGAGGTTTCTTGATACGGCTCTGATTTTCTAAACCGAAACAACTTCTTCGCAACACAAAGAATTAAAAATTCAGCTGCACTTATTAGCCCATCTTAAAAAGTATGCTGCTAAAGGCTGAGAGGCCAAGTGAGAGCATCTGACTGCAGACAGCCATTCTGCGAAGAGTGGTGTGCTTAGATACACACTTAGGTCCTAAAACTCCAACAGCTACTGGACTGAATGGTTCTTCACATAACCTTCGCAACTAAATATCTAGGAAACATGCAAAACCTGAACTGTTTATCAGAATGTTTTTGTTTTCAAGGGAACAAACCGAAATGATTACTCAGTAATGAAGCAGCAGCAATAGTGATGAACCTGTTTCCTCAGTTCTAATTACGTAGGCTCCAAAAAGGTGTAAGCTCTGTTCCCTGAAAAGCTAATTATTCTAGCAAGAGCACTTTCTGCATTACGAATAACTTAATCCCTACAGTAAAAACTGAGCTGAAGGAAATGGATGTTTTTCCCATAGGGAAAGGCATTTGCTTCAGAATTTTTAACCATAAATACTAGAAAAAGCTCATTTTGTCCCCTTGAAAAGAAATACATTTTGGTAAACAGTTCAGATTTTGTGAGTTTCTTGACCCCTCTCTATTTAGTTATTCATTACAAGGACCATTTTAATCCCTTTCACATTTTTCAGAAGACATCGCTTGTGATTTTCTATCTAAAGTTAGCTACTCATTACCTTTAAAGTACCTTAATAAATGCTTTAATATGACTTATAAAAGGACTTAAAAAAAAAAAAAAGGTCCTAAGACTCCAACAGGTACCGGACTGAACAGTTCCTCATATAACCTTAATATAGTAATAAAAATTAATGAAAAAAAAAAGACCCCAAGTACATTGCTGTGTTACAGTCTGTTGCCCAGAAGTAAAGGAAATACCGAGAGCTCAAAGGCTCCCCAAAGTCAGGAGGTTACAAAGGAAAATCTGTCACTTGGGTTTGTTCTAAGCCGTTGTTTAGTGACACACTGCACCAGCCTGGGCAAAGTTTTAAGACTGCTGCTTTCCAACTGCTGCCAAAAGGCAGGATGCTGAAGAGAGGAGATGTGTCGGGGGCCATACGGAACACATGAAGTCTACAGAAAGTGAAGAAGGTTTTTTTTATGTACCAGCTTGCTTCACTCTTGAATGCTACACTAAATTCAGATGCTGCAGCCACTCAAGCAACTGGACGAAGTGCCATTATGTGAAGAGCCCGAGGAGCCTTGGGGTGCGTACTGAGAAGCAGCTCGACAGCACGATCAGGTTGCCATGTCCCCGTTCTTTGAAGACACGCCTGGCAGCCTAATGAGTGACGTTAACAGTTACCAGAGAGGTAAAGAGAAATGTTTTCTAGTGGTGACAGATAAACTATGCTCGTCTCCCAGAGTAGCTGCCACCAACCCAAGTCTCTGAGTATTATCCTGTATATATATAATCCCCACCCGGCATTAGCTGTCTGAGTTTTGGCAAGCCACCCAAACTCTGCTTCCCGCTCTGCAGAGCACATACAGATCGTCTTTTACAGCACACACAGGTACTCTTATCTACATCACAGAGATGCTGAAAGGACTAATTAATAAAACTCTTAACCCATCCAATATTTCTAAGGTGAAGGGCACAAGAGGCCCTTATTCACCCTTTCAGTTAAACACTTTCTTAGGTTATCTGATCAGTTTCTGTTGCAAAATATAAGTAGAGACTATTTGAAAATAAGCAAACCAACTTGTCTGCAGCTTTTCTTCCTGGGGTACTTACTATGCATCCTTCCTCCTCCTCACCTCTTTCTCAGACTAGCAGCAGCATGGGTGGGAATGGAGGGAAGGGGCAAAGTCCTCAAGGCTTGCAGTACTTCCAATTTCCACCTCATGTCTTAGGAAGATAAATGTACTTTGTCCCCATGTATCTCCAGGGAGAGGCCAACACATCCTAGCAGGGTCAAAGAGAATTGTCACACTTAGTTCTAGCAGCACCTTCAGAGTTCTTCCCCCTTCTTTTGTTCCTCAGCTTTGTGTATGGAAGAAACAAGGAATCCACCAATTCTGGATTTAAGTACAGATACCATCTTTTGTCTCTAAAGGACTAGCTCATCTTAAGATAAGCTTAAGAAATTTCTTGAGATAAATACCCACCAACCCACCCTGCGGCTAAGAGGAAGGGAGTGAGCGAGATGCTCTTTGGCCTTGTTAAAGAACGCGTTCCATGGAAAAGCAGAACCGTCTAAACTAACGCTGTCCTGCGCTAGTTACCCACTGAGAGGTTGCCATAATATATTTTAACTGGGCAAGTTTATAACATGAGCAGAACGGGAACGGGATTCAAATATTTAAGTTTCAACCAGCAGATTGCAGAAGAAGGCTCATATTCACCGGACGTGAAGGTTTTATAGTACCTAATTTTCATACCTAGCATTATAAAGAGGATTGGTAGAACAAATCCAAACTCTTCACACACAATTAAACAGCCCGAAAATGAGAGGACGTACAATTTATAAACGATGAAATGATGAGTAAGGTTAGAGCTTTATGCCAAATAAGCACCAGAAATAGTTAATTTCAAACAAAAGGGACCAAAGATAATGAAAACAGTTGGGGAGAAGGGTTTGGTAGCCCTTTGTTCCTCCAACATATAGCCTAGTCTAGAGGCAGCTGCAGGAGGGCTGCAACTAAATGACCTTTAAGGGCCCTTCCAAGCCAAACCATTCCAGGATTGTGTGATTCAATGCTAAAATAGGGCTGGCACATTCATGCTTTCAAATAAGAGTATCAGGCACCTCCAACCTGAAATAGAAAGCACATTTTTTTTTTTTTTACCTTGTCTTCTTACATGGGTATTGACAATGTCTCTTAATTAATGTACATGAGTCTGCAGAACAAAACTCTGAAGTACTCACTCCCATCTGTGGGGAAAGGGAGGAGAATAAATACTGCCTGTCAGGTATTAGACACAGTGTTTAATGAGGGATAATAAGACAATGATAAATGCAGTCTGATAACCTACAGAAAGACAACAGAGAGAAGGTTAAATTGTAAAACTCTTGGATGAAAATAATATGCAAAGTTACTGGGATAGAGGAGGAGGAGGGCAGCGAGGGAAGATAAGGAGCGAAGGAAGGGATCGAGACAAGTATTTTATGTAGCTTCCCTGTACTTCTCGATTCTCTGCTTTCTCCATTCATTAACCTTTCCTTTAACTGATGCGAAAAGCGTTTGCGCAGAAGATTGAATGAAGCGACCTTGAACTCTAACTCAGCTGCAGCAAACACCTACGTCTCTCTTGTTTTTCACCATCAGCTGCCAGGGAGGAGTAGACAGATTTTTGCCATCGCTGGTGATAGGGTTTTATGAAAAATGGCCGGTTCCTTTCGTAAGGCATAGCCCACTGCCTGTAAGAAAGGCTGGGTGTCTCTGAACAGTGAGCAATTCCACCTTTACCCTGAATGTGTTTTGCTGCTGTTCAAGCAGAGTTCCTCCCAAAACCCCCGCTTCTGCATGGCCACCCAGCAGCATGGCCAGGGGCTGGAAACTGCTCAGCTACGGGACTGTGCTTTTAACAGAAGATTGTAAGGTTGTACTCTGACTCTCTGCTATCAGGGCATGTAAGGTGATCTTTGGCTTCAGCCAGTGCAGACTTAGAAACCCATTCTATTATTTCTGGTAGAGAAGTGATGGTGAATGCATGTAAGATTTATTGCAGTTCATTAATTCACTTATATATGACTGTGTAGAAAGGTAAGTGGGATAATGGCCTAGTCTGCTGTCAGACAGGCATACGGATAATTTATTGTGCTTTGGAAGACAGGTTAAGATGCTTACAACCATGAGATTCTAGGATTATCTCAGGGGCTGGAGATCCCCCAAACTGGCAGCCAAGCAGCTGAAGGAGGGAGTCTTGTGAAGGCAGGACTGTCCTGTTGTGGCTAAACCAACAAGAGCAAACAACTCTTAAATAAATCTTGAAGGCCAGAGTGTCTGCTGAGAGACCTTTGCCTAATTAATGACAATGTTAGTATTAAAGTTTACACCCATAAGTATGATAAGGAGCCTAACGAAGTACCATAGAATCGTAGAATCACAGAATGGTGGGGGTTGGAAGGGACGTCTGGAGATCAGCGAGTCCAACCCCCCTGCCAGAGCAGGGTCACCCAGGGCAGCCCACACAGGAACAGATCCAGGTGGATTTGGAAAGTCTCCAGAGAAGGAGACTCCACAACCTCTCTGGGCAGCCTGGTCCAGTGTTCTGTCACCCTCACCATGAAAAAGTTTCTCCTTAGGTTTACAGGGAACCTCCCATGTTCCAGCTTACACCCGTTGTCCCGTGTCCTATCACTGGACGACAGTGAGCAGAGCCTGGCTCCAGCCTCCTGATGCTCACCCTTTACATATTTATAAACATTATTGAGGTCACACAGTGTTTAATGTTTAATATGGAAGATCCTCTTGGAAAACAGATCCATGGAAAGGGCAGGCAGCTGGAGGTCTGAGTGATGGTTTGTTATATATCCAGCGTTGCTGCTGAAATGTTTACACTTTAATTTTGCTGCTTGTCTTGTATAATACCTTGAGATTAGGAGATCTGCATGAATCAAGTGCCAACATTAAACAACACCCATTATGAAGCAACCCATGAGGGCCAAGTGAAACATGAAGGACCTGCCCCAAATCCTCAAAGACAGACCCTAAGTGTATTTTTCTCTGGTTAACATGATTTCTCAAGTGTCAAGGTAAAGGTGTTTCTCTGTACCTCGGTATCTGCTCCACAGTAACGCGTTAGTTAACAGGCCCAGAAAGACCTAGTTCACTTGACCTCTTCAAAGCCTGCAGGATTCACACTCAGATCATCTCCAATGCATTGTGAAAACAAGTATTTGGTTTATTTTTTTAAAGCTTCTTCATCTTACAGTCGGGGTTGCACTAAGTGACCTGGGTGTAGATGTGCAAAGAAGAAGAAGATAGCAGATGAATCTCTGATTTTCAAAGGTATCTATCAGAAGTGCAATTATGGGTTGGAGACATAAATTGCTCACACGTTTTTTTCAACATCACAAAGCATTTATCTGCACCCTTCCGTGACTAAAGCCCTTTGCCAGTATTCTTACTTGCCAAGAAATACGGCAACAGGACTTTTGAAATATTCAGAGTTGCACTGGTTTTGTAAATAAATCAGTTTTTATCTCATGAAATCCTTTCTTTCTGACATTTTCTAAGGAAATACTTTGATATTTGGAGGTTAGACTTTAAAATAATAAAAGATCTACAATGAGGTGCATCTTTTTAAGCCGAACAAAGCATCTCTTCCTTTCAAGATGACTTTATTATAATATTTTCAAACATGAAATTGAAATATCAACAGCTACTAAACTAAATATATATTTCCAGAAAGACCCAGAGACTGTATTGATATTTACGTTTCTAACTTGCTTGGCTTAGTGGAAAATCTATATCCTCTTTCTAAGCAATTCAGAGATAAAAGAAAATATTACTTAGAGAAGTGCTAATGTTAGTTCATTAGAGTCTTGTGACCGACGGCCTGAAGCTGAACACGTGGTACATTTTACACTTGGAAAGTAAAATATTACCCACATATTAATAGAATTTCCTAAACATCCTTGAAGGAATATCCCTTCTATCACTATTATCTTACCTCTTTATCGAAGGCAAAGCCCAGGAGTGTTGAAAATGAGGCCAATTTTGCTACATTAGGAATCATGGTTATCAGCTGTATTGAGGATAAGACTTTGCCACCTTATATTAACTGCTTGAGAAGGAATAATAGAATTAACAAGGCTTCCTCTTCTCTGAGGAATCTATAATTTGATTTTAAATTACCTTTTTTTTTTTTTTAACTTATGAGCCAGAGGCCGATTAAGTGGCTGGAATCGGGAATAAAAATTGTTAGTGTGGTATGTATGTGTGATAGGTATGTGCTGAACAGGATGGTCTGAGGCCAACAGGAGCTCTGTACCAGACTCAACTCCAAAGTTCAAGGCTGTTTACTGGTCCCTGGGCTAGTAAACATGCGCTGGATTCTGCCACGGAGCAGGGCATAACATTCAGAATATTGCTGAAGTCATCAAGGAAAAGAAGCGAAGCACAAAACTGGTCACTGAGGAAACATTCATTTCAGTTTTTGTTTAAGCACGAGCATGATAAATATGTCAATATCAGAACGAACAACTAGAAATGGAGAATAAAGACCTTGAACCCACTTCATCACTCTCCTGTGTTCCTCTCACTATAAAATGTTCTGGGACTGGAAGTCAACTATAAGCAAAAGTTACAAAGCAAGAACTGATATGACTTTTATTTTATTTTATTTTTTTTCACATGACCGATCATCAGAATGCCCAGAATATCTCCACCCCTGGCACTCCAATTTCAGCAGAATGCCAGAGGGCTACTGGCAGGTGGAGGTCAACGTCTTTGTAAACCTACCGTGGAATTTCTTGTGTCTTTTACAAAGATTGAGTCAGAATTCAAAGGAAACTGCAAAAGCCAATAGTCATCTGAAAGGCTGACATTTTGAAGGCAGGTGTATCTACACAGTATAGTATTTTAGAGCCTGAAAGTAGAAAAGCATATTCTCAGTCCCCCGTAAAACTGATTTTCAGAGGTATAAGCACTTTCATCTTGCCCTTGCAGTTGGGAGACATCCTCAGTTCTGAAATTCAGAAGAGGGGATTGTGTCTCGGGCATGAAACGTGCAAGAAATGAACACTTAAAATGCAGGTTCAGCAAGAGATCCCAGCAGGGCTGGATCTGAAGCCTATTTACATGAATCCCCAATTCTGAAACCCTTCTGTGAGACAGCTCTTCTCATTTAACACCAAGGGTTTAGAAGCGAGTGTGTGATGGATACACCTCGGCAAGAGCTACAGAAAGCCTTCCAGAGAGGTCAGCTTTTGGGCTTAGCAGTCTTGAGACTGCTCCTTTGAGCAGCAGGGATTATCAAACATCTCAAGATCCTCAGTCGAAAGATGCAGCTTTTGATGCCAGTCAAACATAAGCAAGTGCCAGCTTTCACTGGTTTTTAACCTTCACAATTACAATGAACAACTTGGAAATGTGACAGTCGGAGCACGACTCAGTGACCCGAATGCGGGCACCTAGTGTCATTTTGGATGCCCTACAGGACCCTGACTGGCCGCCAGCTACTGCTCTAGAAGGTCACGGGTCTTCTTGCTCCAATGTCACATCTGCGAGACTCATGCAAACGCCCTGGATACCCCTCCAGGCCATCTGGAATGTTCCTAGGTATCTATATTTAGGCAACTGAATGTGAAAAGAATGCAAGGAAAGGGATGCAAACCAGATTCCTCAGGTCCATTATCATTTTTAAATTGTTCCAATTATTGGAAGCTCACCAGTGATTCCAGAATGCTTCAGCTGGCAATACCGGAGTATGCAAAGTGATTTTTCAGATGTTTGCAATTAATTAAGCACTGGAAATATTCAGCAAAGTCTTCCCTCTGATGAGCATTTACAGAGGATAACATTTTGGTGCAACTCTTCCCCTAACAGGCTGCTTGGGAAACTGCAATGTTCTGTGAAAATTTTGGACCGACTGCTTCAGAAAAGCCTTGACAATATGTTTCATCTGCACAAACAAGGGAAAACAGATTTTGTTTTGTTCAGAATGCTCTGAACTTTCACAGTGACATAATTATGCGCTCAGATGGTCCCGCAGTCTTATTTTGACTGAAAGGGAAATTGGAAATGTTGATCAAATAAACCCAGGCTGGAAGCTTGGCAGCTCTGCCATTTGTTAGAGAGAAAAGGACCCGGGTTCAGGACTTTCTTTAGTGCGCAACCTTTTCATTGCAAACCGTTCCCTGACATGGTGACGATTAACTGCTGTAAGGGTATGAGAAATGGCTGGATGCTTTTCTGGTCTTCTCTTCTAGAGATATATTCTGAGAAGGTTGAGCTGCATCCTCTGAGTTTGTTGAGATGCTGGCATTTCATACTGCCCAGAATCTGGCTCAAAGTGCTTGATCTGACTTTGGAAATGACACATCCCAGGGTTTTGTTTCAAAGCTTTTAAACTCTCCTTTTCTCTTCCCCAGTATCTTATGTGTAAAACTATGGTAACAATTATTTCTTTTGCAATGCAATTCAGTGATATTAATGCTATGGGCTGCTTAAGAGAGAGGTATGATGAGTCCAAAGGGATGGGTATGACTTAAGTCAGAAGAAAGTGATAAAAATAAAACCGAATGAGAAATTTCAGCTGCCTGTGGCAGGTGCAGCCTCCCCGACGGAAAGGGTATCGATGGAGCCCCAGCAAAGAACTGTTTGAGCTGGTTTTTTGCAGAGCACTCAGGTATGGCAGTTGGACCTTCCTCTTGGGTATAGGGTACACTGTCCAAGGATACTACCACGGATTGAGCGAGGCTCAGTTT
>JAAGNO010010155.1:43429-66580 GCA_033439905.1 Ceryle rudis
CTCCTTTTCTCTTCCCCAGTACCTTATGTGTAAAACTATGGTAACAATTATTTCTTCTGCAATGCAATTCAGTGATATTAATGCTATGGGCTGCTTAAGAGAGAGGTATGATGAGTCCAAAGAGATGGGTATGACTTAAGTCAGAAGAAAGTGATAAAAATAAAACTGAATGAGAAATTTCAGCTGCCTGTGGCAGGTGCAGCCTCCCCAACGGAAAGGGTATCGATGGAGCCCCAGCAAAGAACTGTTTGAGCTGGTTTTTTGCAGAGCACGCAGGTATGGCAGTTGGACCTTCCTCTTGGGTATAGGGTACACTGTCCAAGGATACTACCACGGATTGAGTGAGTCTCAGTTTCTTCTGTGGGGCTCTTGACAGATCATTTATTCACAGAAAGATCCAACCTGTCTCCTCCTGAAGCAGCAATACAGAGGTAGGCTTTAGGCAAAGCCAGAAGGGAACGGCAACGCTGTATTTCCCCTCGCACGTGCGCAGTGAGGTGACTGCTCAGTGTGGAAGGTGCAGTTTGAATACAGAGTTCTTAACTTCTAGGACCGCTAAAGAAATGCACAGCTTTTGTCTCCGCGTCATTTCACAGTGAAACTTCTCCGCTTTGCTGGTTTCATACCTCCTTGCTTATCAGAGAGACTCAATAAAACTGTCGAGGCTGTGAGGCACTGCCAGCCCTGCTTGTCCCTGTGCAGTCTCCCCAGGACCCCCTGCCCATGGCCTGGGGAACCGTTTCAGCCCAGCGGGGCTCTGCGTTCCTGCAGATAGCCACTGGTAAAAGGATCGTAATGTCCAAGCACAGCCCGCAAACTGGTCTCCGTAGCTTTTTTGTGCCAGACATCCTACAGGTCCAGAGATGGTTTCTGGATTAAAGACACTCCTTTCTCTTACGTGGGCCGGATTTAAGGGATAAAGGCTTTAAACTTCTCATCTAGAAGGTTCCCTGTCAGTGGGACGCAAACATCCGAGCTGCAGGAATACATCAGGACATGCTTTTACAGGACACTGCCTTCTCCTCGGAGTAGGGACAAAGTTAACTTTAAAAATACAACCTGATTTCATACTGCATAATGCTTGTGATTAAACATGAATTGCTCCTAGTTTGTTAGAGCCTGGGGCGGTCATCAAGTCCCAGATGATAAATGTTGCTTAATTGAAAAGACATTTTTTTGTTATGCTCCTGGCAATTAAATAATGATGTGGATAAATCTCTGGTAGGGTTACTGCCAGATCCTATAGACTCTCAAATAGTCTTTTTTTTTTTTTAAGTGGCAAGATAATAGGTAAAATCACTTGATTTTTTTTTTTGTCCCGGAATCATACCCCACAAGGATAAAGCTCATTTCCTTATAATTCCTACATGACTCTGAAAAAAAAGTCTGTTTAATTTTGAAAGGCGTACCAGGAACACACAGAGCTGAAGTAAGAAATAAGAACCCTTATCTATGACATGAGTGCTGAGCCGTTTTGTTTTCTCGGGGGCTCTGATGGGACTGGGTCCTGCGGTGCTAGGTGCTATGAGCGTGGAGCGATATAATTGCATCTGCTCACAGATTTTGCAGTCAGAAGAGGAGTCTGCAGCACAAAGCACAGTGTCGTTCCTGTTCTACATCCTGATGAGTTAGGCCTTGGGCAAGGGTGAGAGGGGAATAACTTATTTCCCTCTTGTGGAGGCTCTAGTATGATAATTACATTATAAATGCCGTGTCATGACACGGGATGTTTTGTAGGCAAGTTTGCTCCGATATATCCAGTTGCTGGAGCTCGGAAAACTCTTCTTAATGAGTAAGTGAAATTCTTCAGCAGTTTTACCTTTTTGTATTAATCATGATGTTAATGATAACGAAGTTCATGCTAATAGCAGCATTCTATAATTTAGGGATCTAAATATAGCAATTTCCTGAGGCTCTGACAGCGTGAACTATTAGTCTTTCCTGACGGGTGCACTGAATGGGACTTTCTGCTGGGAGCAGTATGAATCACGGATTTAATATATGTAAATTCTTGAGTGTAAAATCTTTCCATGGTTTACAACCTGTGTTTACATCACATTTGATGCAGCTATAATAAGGAGTTATGCTTTTTTTTATTTATGGTGGCATACCATAATGGGAAAGGGTTCCTACATGTTGCTGGGGAAAGGCAGAAAAGGAAAAGGTGTTCCTCTTGGTAATGGAATATTAATGAAAATGAAAAACTAATGCAATCTCTCCAGCACTGTCATTTTAAACTTCTGAGTCATTAGCTTTCTAGTACAATAAGCAATAAGCATCATTTAATAGGCAAAGCATAACAAAGGGACCTTGTTGATACACGTTAAGTGATTAAACAGCAGTGATAAGCATTCAAAAGGAGAAATATTTTTAAATAACAATTGAAATAGAATCACTTCACTTATTAGCTTAGAATTTCTATTCCCTAGAAATGATGTCTCACTTCCCAAAGAAGATATACTTAGAGAAGCATTTTCTGCTACGGTGAAGAGTGGGGAAAAGAAGATGCCCAAACCTCTGCCTTATGTAAAGGCTCTTGCCCTGCCAGAAAAAGAACAGACCGTTTCTGCTACAGCTAAAATATGCTGTTCCCAAAGAGGTGACAGGAACGTGTTTGCAGACACACAGAATGGAAAACAATAATCCCCTTTACTTCTTAATCTTAGGGAGAAAGTTTAGAGCTAAGAAGGCAGACCTAAATTTACCCAGACTTGAGGATTTAATCAATTTTGGGTAAGTTTAGATCTTCCCCCACGTAATCTGGCAGCAGAGTGGTGAGACCTCAGTCTTATGACAAGACATAGACTACTGAAGTAATGAGCTGCTGACCACAACCTAACCTCAGACTGCTTCTACATAGGCAACATTCTCTCCTGGATGCTGTTTTCTGTATCAGAAATGAATCCAACAAGTCTCACCTCCGGCTTGCTGTTCACTGTTCCTAGCTGAGGGTAGCACGGGGCTCAGTGCCAAGGAGGGATGCAGGCACCATCGGGGGTGTGCTCCCTGCACCGCCACCCCGAAGCTGCTCACAGGCACCTCAGAGTGTCGTGAACATTCACTGGCTCCAGGGTCCTGCTTAGAAAAGACTTAGGGACACCAGGTATGGAACTGCACGGCCTCTTTCTCCTTTCTTACATGCTGAGGGCAATTTCTCTATTCCACTATATCCTTTTTTTCAAGAAGCTGACCCATAATCACAGAGTATTGGTGGCAGTAACAACAGCAGGGCAGCGGCTGCTTTGCCTGGATGCTCTCTGGACAAGAAACGGTGCATGGGACTCGTTGGAAGGCTTTTACTCCTTACCTGACCAGACTTTGTTCACAGCAGCCTAGTGAGAGCAAGGGCAGGACTCCCCAGCTAGGAGCAAGAATGCCAGCTGAGATGACTGCAAAGCACAGACCCTCCAGTTTGTTCGGCTAGTGGTATTTTGCTATCCCCTCCGTGAAGCATTAGGACAGATGATAGAGGAGCTCAGGGATGTCAGATGTTAGTCTGGTGAACATATGGATAAAATCTAGAAAACAGACCCTTGTTTGCTGGGGAGGGATGGACAATTAGTGCCAAGAATATGTTTATTACTGTGTGTATACACAGGAGTGCACCCTGGTACCCTGGCTGTTCCGCAAGACTCCCCAGGTCTGCGGGTGATTACAGTGCACGCAGAAGTGTGACTCCAACTGCAGGTCCCAGAAATTATCCTGTTGCATAGTTTGATTAATATTGTCTTTATGTTTTATACATCTACACTACCTGTAAAATTATAGAAAATATATTTCTCTTATACCGGTATTTTATAAGTAGAAAGAGCAGAAAAAAATAAATCAAAAAAATCAAGAACAATTGCTTTGGTATGGCGACTTTTCCCATATTTACCTACTGTCCTATTTAACCTTTCAACTCTAAGCTTTCCCGAATAAGCCTGCACAACACGCCAGATATACCTGGTTCTTTAGTTCTCTGGAAGTAAGACAATTTAAACAATGAAGTTCAAAAGCATTTTGAGTTCTGAACAGTGGCGGGCCAAGTGAAAAGTTGAACCATCAGAGTGATTAAAACCCAAACGCAGAGCTCAACGTTTGAAAATGATCAAATCTGAAGAAATAGGAAGCAGCTAAAATCCTGATCTACAACTGAGTTTTAAGTTATGAGTCAATTTACAGTTACCTTTTCTTTCAAAAAGGTCTTTTTGAGAGAGAGAGAGTAGAAGAAGTGGCACAAAGTGCTTTTCTTCCTCCTTTCCTACCAGTTTACGGGAAGTCGCAGAGAACAGTTTAGGTGGAAATACATGAGTCTGCAAACCCAAACCCATGTTTTATCATAATCATTATCCTCCCCATAAAGTACAGTGCTTTCTATCCTTCTGCGTAATACTTTGTGAAGCTTGCAGGACACAAGAGTGCTATGTCAGTCATAATGTCAATACAAACACAGGAATTCAGTGTGCTCTAAACTGTCTACTCTAATAACATAGCCAGTGGCACTTTGCCCCAGCTGCACCGGGAATACGTGTTCTTTATCATCCAACAGCAAACTCCTTTTTTTTCTCTTCTTTTGCCAGTGATGGGCTAAAGTGCTTGATAAATAGAAGAGAAAATAAATAGATAATAAATAAATAATAGATAGTGAATAAATAGAAAGCAGCCTGTGAAGTACTTCTGCGATGGGGCTTGACAGGTACAGCTGCAGAATGAAGTCAAGATCTAGTGAAGAGTCTATAAATCCAGCAGCCTTCCACCTTCCAGTGAAAATCTGCCCGTTCACAGACGAGGGTTAGCACACCGTCAGAAACAAGGAAGCTTTTTCTGTAGGTGGAAAATGTGTGGGAAGTGAGTCCCTGAGAGAATGTGTTCTGGAGAAGTAAGACGAGGTGGAGAAAGTAGGAGGTTTGGGACAGTGAAACACCTAATTCAGGAATGAAGCTCAAAGCACAAACATTCAGCTTCAAGTCAGCCTTCAGCTACCGCTTTGTGAAGGGGTTGAGCTTTACCATATTCATTGCTCTTTTTTAGGTGAATCCCTATCAAAGTCTTCTCGGGAGCTGCATGGAACTAAAGTGATCAAAAAGAGCCCAACCACGTGGAACAAGAACTCTGCAGCCCAGTGATCTAACGCATCATCGAACACGTCACCCTGCACTTCTCTAATGCTAGCTTTAAGTTTTAATTTACATGTCACTGATTTTTTTAATGTAATGTCCAGTATTCTTAGTAGCAATAGCAACAAAATGAGGTAAAGGAATGACGATGGCAATGTAGATTTTGAACTGCACAAAATCCCGTGGCATCAGTCTGTGCAACAGCAATCAATTCTTACTGCAAGGTAGCTGTGGATCCATCCCATCTCTACGGCGTTAATTGCTTGTGGAGCAAATAGGTTGGTTTTACTCCTTCCACTCTTCTTCACGAGGAGAATAAAAAAATAAAACTTCTTACGGTGTGTTTTCCTGTTGTAACTAATTTTGCCATTTGTCTTTATACCGCAGCCACCTGAACTGCTCTGTGGGCGCCACAATAAATAAGAAACAATAATCAGCCTCCTCTATTTCTGGTCATATGGGTGATTAAGATTCGGTCCTGATGGTTTTAGGCCCAGTAAAGAATCAGAAAATTACAGGCAGTTTCCTTTAGTTTGTCTCATAAAGACCTGTGGCAGGACAAGGGAAGTTCAGTCCCCGGGGTTGCTACATAAGCTGCATCTCCACAGGGTGTACAATGGAACCCGGTATATCCCAGAGGGGGGAATTTGTCCTTGCATTGTTCTCTGAAAACATCTTGTGGAAGCTGCTTCAGCAGCCAAGGGATTTTCCTTCTAAACTATGACAAGCAGCTTGGGGATGCAGTTCATACATTTTTTAATACACCTGCTCAAAATCCAGATATTCTTCATCTTCTTCTAGAACTTTTCTGCAGAAAGCACTCTGGTAGCAATGCGTTCACCCCACGCCCATGGCAATGCATGGGAATCCTGGCTGAATGAGTTTAAGCTGGATCAACACGTCTCTGTGGTGTCTGCAGAGAAAACACCTTATTCCTACAGAGCTTCAAGTGTCCTCACCCCAACAAATAAGCGAACAAATCATTGCCCTGCAAAGCAGAGTAAATATTCCTATAGCACGAAATTCATAGCAAAAACAGACTAACAAACAAACAAAAGAACACACACTCCTCCCCCAGTCCCAGACCGCTAAATCACTTCTTGTCTCGGGACAGTTTATTCTGGGCCATTACAGGCATGAAGTCATTAATATATTACACGAAAGAGCCACTGTAGCTGTGACAGTCTAAAGATAGAGGGCACAGGGTTTGCAGGAGGAGGCAGTATCTCCTACTAGATCTGCCAACACAGTATGAATAAAAGGATAAGCTACTGAGTGAAAAAAAAAAATGCTTTTTCTGATGACTTGATATAACCTTTTCCTCAGCCTCTAAGAGCTGCTATAACTGAAAACTATTTGTCTAAGGATGATGACCGTTTCTTGCTATTTGATTATCTTGTGCTCATACAATAGTTATTTCTACAGATCATGGAGTAATGCATCATGTTTTAATGATAATGATAAGAATAAACAGTTAAATGTAACATTAAAAATCAAAGGGAGTGTTATAATTTATTCTGGTATTGCCAAGATCGGATCCAGTTTTCCACTATTTCTACTAGTTGCAAAGGATTTGTTCAATGTTTCCTTATTTTCTTACCTCAGCCTGTGGTTCATGACCGAAAGATCATGAAGACAATAAAAGAACAAAAGGGGGAAGATAATCTTTGCACCAGGGGTCAATTATTCATTTGTTGTTGTAATTTGCTGTTGCAGTGAGTGATGTCACGTGTACCTCACTTAGCAACATAATACAAAGAGCAAATATTGTTCCACCAAGTGCAAAATACTGTAAATTGTGTAGACAGGGAGTTTTTAATGACTAAGTTGACTTGGTGCAGAGTCTTCGAAATGTTCCAGTAAATGTTGTTTACATAATGAAAAGTGCACATTAAGTGCGGCACAGTTCACCACTCTGTACTGACTCCCTGCACTTACAGGAACACCATTAGAGAAGAGATTCGAAGAGATTAGAATCCTGTTGTAATTACCTCACATGAAAGAGAAGATTTCTATCAACGTCCAGTGAGAAGGGATATTTTGGTGCAAGTGCTACAAAAGAGCCTAGAATTTCTTGGGCATTTTATCCTGCGCTTGAACAGAACAGGCTACAATTTAAATTCCAGGTTAAAACTGGAATTACAGCTCTATAAAACACCACATGATTCATTTTGCTTGACATTTGATTTGCTGTTACAGAGCGAATCATGAACTTTTAGTGGATATTTCATTTTTTTTTTTTGAGAAGGGAAAAAAGAACATATATACAGAAATATCCATTTTACTGAGAATAAGACAGAACCATGGGGAATAAAAGTCAATTTTTTGAGTCGGCTCAGTATGACAGTAACTTTGAACTAGCTCAGTCCATTTTACACACGTTGGAACACCCTGACTATGATGATATGTTGCCCACATCCGCTTCCTCTGGAAAGCAGGAACATTCTACCGGGATTTTAAGGGGATTACAAATTCCACTCTGAAAACATTCTGTGCATCCTGAATGCGCAGTGGCTTCTACAACTTAAATTCTTTCTTTCCAGAGAATATTTGCTGATGAAGTCAGCTGTAAAAACCTATCCATTTCAGCAACGGAAGGGTCAAAGTACCAATTATACCTTTCCCTACGGTATAGTGACCTTATAATTGCATGCAGAGAAATGCAGCAGTATGAGTTGAAAAATTTCATTTAGACAGAACTAAACAATTCTGTTTTCATTTCTACTTAATTTATTATGTAAAGTTAAACCAAAATCATATTGAAATAGAAATTTTTTTCCATTACTGAAAAGCTAAAAAGCTGATCTGGGGTTTTGTTTTGTTTTGTCTGTATTTTGCAACGCAGAAAGGTTCTGTCAGAAATTTCCTGCTTAGCTCTAGTGGTAGATACAGCACAATACAAACTGCATGGCAATTAGTACTCTTTGGCTATGGAAATTTTCTACGGCACGACTATTTTATATTTCCTCCTAAGTTGAAGAAAATGAGAGAAAACATTTAATCCTCATTGTATTGATCGCAGTAAACGATCAGATAGATTTGTTATCTAGTGAGCACAGCTTGGCTGTGCTGTCATTTTTCTCCACTTCCCGCACTTCTCCACATCCTTAGAAAACACTTCACCGGGGCCCACTGCTGCTTTGTCGGCAGCTTGCAAAGCCCGTTCAAAGCACTAAACAGAGAGGCTAGAATTCTGAATGAAAGTTCCTCAAAGAGCTTAAAATGAGCAGTAGGGTGTCTACCCCGGCTACGTAAAGGAAATTGAGAATTACCTCTTTCCTTATTGCTAATGCATTGATTAAATGTTCGCTATCCGTCCTTTCACCCCCTCCACCCCTTTGGCCATGACTAATTGCTTACTCATCAACATTTTGAACCCAATCAGCCGCCACAGTAATTATCGGCGGTCCTCATAAACCCCATTAACTTTGGAATGATACACTATGGCCATTTCTTACAGACCTTGCAATGATGAGCAATACACGCGGCGGTTTTAAGCCTACACCTGAAATGTTTCTTTTTGAACGCAGACAAGCGGAGCCACAAAAGCAGTTTTGCAGACAAAATGTCAGCGTCACCTCACTTGTGCAGGGAGCCAGGGCTGCAGCAAGGATCTCATCTCTGGTCCTCTGGGTGACTTGGAAATCATCACTGCACGGCTGAAATGTTTGCCTATTCTATACTGGGTGCTGTGAAGTCCCATGGGTTGAGAAATTACAGCTTGGTGTTGATTTTTACTCCTTTTAAAAGTTTCTCTAGTCCCTATCTTGTATTAGTGCTATCCTGTATTTAAAGTAATGATACAGTGGTTTTTATAGCCTGTTTCCACCCCACCACCACCCCCAAGACCGCAGAAAGAGCGACCCCGTTTGTTCTGTGCTACAAAAGGGACCGTAGTCAGTATTTTGACTGGGCCCGTGAGGAGTAACACAAATGTGATTACACAAGAGGAAAGATGCCACTTGACAAGAAGGTGGTTTTGTAAAACAAATACACACATCAGGTCCAATCCATTAGGAAGTAAAGGGATTCACAAGAATTGGCTGGTGTGAAGGCTTAACAACATTCATAAATTAGCAGGTGCTTAAAAATGTTACTCATTATGCTCTATTTACCAGCTTGTAAAGACTCTCATTTGAATTTATAATACTCCTCCGTAGTCATCACCCTTCTGCCTCCTTTCATTAGATTAGAAAATACAGGTTTGTGTACACTGGTCTCCCACAGAAAAGCAGAAACTTGTTTTCCTCCTCACCTTTTGACTACGAAATGCCTTCTTGCCTAGATCCTCCTGACTTTCAGGAGTGTAATAATGGACCAGACAACTCCCCACCATCATGTGCCCATGAACGGCATACTGCATCTTGATCTTTCTTCCTGATTAGTAGAATATCAAAATCACTTTCGACGATAAAAATGCCAACCAGTTTGAGTCATCAAGTGGAATAAAGCCCTCTTGCTGAGAAAGCCATTTGAATGCAGGTTGACTGTGACCTGTGCTCCTCCACAGTCCTTGGAACATCTGGCCATATGGGCTGTAAGCAGATTAATCCGGTGCTTTGCACTCTTCTCCTTTAAACAGCTTAAAGGTTGCTGTTTAAATAGCACAGCGTGCATTAAAAAAAAAACCAAAAAAACAAAAAAACCCAGTAAATATCTAAAATAACTGAGATCAGATGAACAACCCCTCTCCACAGAAGTATTTTGGAGCGCCTGAAGAAGCGAAAGAGTTGAAAATGACTTGGGTTCGTTCTGGTTTTGTATTTTGATGTATCTATATTTAATCTTTTCCAAAGTTGTCAAATCCGATCTAGCTTACATGATTGATCTAGACATCCAACTTCCACTGTTCCTGCTTCTGACAATTGCAATAGACAGTTTCAAAGCCTGGCTAACCAGGGAGCTGTGGTCTGTCTAACCAGGGAGCACCGGCTGGTGCCTGCGAGTGCCCAGAGCTATGTAAGCATCTCACTTGACATGTCCTCTGTGGAGCAAGCAGGGAGATTAGGCTCTGGCTACCTTCCTCACACTTGCTTGATGCTTTTGGCAGCAGTACCAACTGCAATCGGATTGTACTGATGTGCTAGAGGTCATGTGGAGGACATTGATGCAGAGCATTTTTTCCTGCTTTTTTTTTTCAAAGCAGTGTAATAAATAGTGGGGTTGCTAAAAGAACCTGTATTTTAATTCAGCTTTCTTAAAATTGATGTTTTCTTCTTTTTTTTTTTTTTTCCACTGAAAAGGACAAGCTTCCTGCAGGTGGAATTTTGATTATTTTTGAAAACAGGAAAAGAAAATCGGTTCGATTTCCTTTTAAAATCTAAGAGTTTCTATGGAAATAATTATTTTAAAAGCAAGTCAGGTTGAGGGCAAGTTGCAGTAAATGTGAAGTCAATATCAGACACCTTTTATCCCCATGTCTGTTTCTAGCATTGTCTTTGGTGAAACAGAAGCTAACTCCCCCCCAGCACCAAACCTTTGATTTGTTTGACATCCTACTTCCAAGCTTCACATTATATCAGAATTCATATTTGTCTGTTATTTCCAAGCATTTCAACCCCCAGCTGCTGTGCTTCACAGTTGCTGCACTAGTGGTCTGCTCTCAGATGTCTGAGCTTTCTGTGCGTAGCAGGATGGACCCGGCCAGAATAGTTGTTTCTCTGTGAGCTGGAAGAATCATGGAATCACAGAATGGCTTGAGTGGGAAGGGGCCTTAAAGGTCACCCAGTTCCAACCCCCCTGCCACAGCCAGGGACATCTCCCACTAGATCAGGTTGCTCAGAGCCCCATCCAACCTGGCCTTGAATACCTCCAGGGTTGGGGCATCCACAACCTCTTTGGGCAACCTGTTCCAGCGCCTCACCACCCTCACAGTGAAGAACTTCTTCCTTACATCAAATCTAAAGGTACCCTCCTTCAGTTTGAAGCCATTACTCCTTGTTCTATCCCTACATGGCCTTGTAAAAAATCTTTGTCACAGGTTGTAAAAAGTCTTTTTGCCGGTGATCGCTGCTGCTCTGCAGACAAACTGAAGTCTTACATTGTCTTCATTTTGAATAGCTATTAATTTTAATGTTGTCCATCAAGATTATTTCTGGGACTAAATCCTGTCAGTTACCACCCACGGTGAGTTCAAGAGCGTTGCTCTCAGCTTCAGAGAGAGGAACATACTTGTATAATGCCAGCTACTGTGAGGAACCTCTGCTGATAGACACTGAAACTGTACTAGAAAACAGCTTGTAAAGGTGGAAATCTTATTAACATGCAGAGCAGCACATTGGCCATTACTCTGCATTCCTGGTTAATGGGGAAATTATTAGCAGACAGCACTAAATTAGAAAGGGAATGATGTTCTGATTTAGTTATTGAACCGGCTCTATTAAGGAAGACTCCATCAGTGTGCTGACAATCCTTGCTCCTCATTCTGTTGTGCAGCTCCTACGAGGGGATCCGAGTGAGGGACGCGTGCCAAAGGATCTACCTGAAGCAGACTAGGGGAGCATTACCACAGCTAAGGCACCAGGTCTCACCTCTTGCTTAGGTCGTGCGCACTGTGTACGCCAAAAGGCCAGCTTGAAGCAGAAAAGTGGCAGCGATTCGCAAACCTTTGGCCTGATTCTGCCACTGGTGATACTCCACCAGCCAGTTCAGGTCAGACGAGCGTGTGGTGCGTGACCTTTCTGGATAATTAACAGTGAAGTTTGTGAAACACTGAAGTGGCAAGCAATTCTTTCTTTCAAATACAAACTATGCAGCACTGAGATATGAATTGTCTCTTTCCTTATCATTTGGTTGAGGTCATTCCTAGTCCATAGTGGAAAAGAATTTTCCAGTCTTTTAAAAGATTCAGATTTTACATTTTCCCCATCCCCTCTGGGTTGAAAATAAGACCTTTTCAATAGAAAAGTCCAAATCTCAGGTCCAAAATCTAGTCCAAATCTAAGAGGTTAGGATGCTTCTCTCAAATGGAAGACAACCCACCTGAACTTCCTTCAGCTTCCAATTCCTGCCAGAGTTTTCCCTTTCAGAAGCTCCACTGGGATTCCTGACTATTAGATTACTGACGTGGTATCTCTTGCTGTGCCCTAGTAACTACTCAATTATTGAAACATGGAATAGCTCCAAGAGATGCTATCGCAAGAAACACACTCTATAATGACACAGTCAGGGCGTTCAGCGGGGACACTGGAAACCAAGGGGCAAGTCCGTGTACCACAGATATTTAAAATCTTACTACAAAGACTTAAAATTATGCTAGGCAAACAAGAGTATCCCCGGGCCAGGGGAACGTAAGTTCAAATGCTTGTTTTGGACTATATTCTACCCTAGCATGGAATTATCTCCATCTCTGGCTATTGGGAAAATAATTTCTCTGTTGAATTTTGGCAGAAATGAACTCTAATGTCTGGTATGATGGCAGCCTAAGAAGCAACAGAGATCCTCTCAACTCACTGCAACAGTCTAATGGGCAGTGTAACAGACACTGGTGCCCATGGGGTATGAAAACCAGCTGTTTTGTGGAAGTACACAAGTTTGATTGAAATGGTAAGGAATATAGAGAGTGAAGAACTAAACGTGATGTCCAGAGGCAGAGTAAGTGCACTTGGTAAGGCAGGAGGATGCCGTCCCCCCACTGCCACTTGCCTGGTGCTTCCAGACAGAGGGGGCCCAGCTCCTGAAGGCTGCATCTCAGCAGCTTCTCACCAACTGCTGCTGTCATCTGTTTTCAGGACAGGATGACAACACTCAGCGAGCTCCTCGCGATTCTCACAAGTAACACTGCAAGCTATCCAGGTGCCACAAGAAAGACGGCGAAAGAGGCAAGTTGTACAACTTTTGTACTCTTTAAAACAAATCTCTCACCCTGCAGAGTGACTGATCTTCCCTGGGATTATTTTTGCAGCCACAGATTTCCCTCACTTCTTCCCTAAGTGAATGTCCAAAGTAAGAGCTAAGACATATGGAAATTAAATAAATCAAGATCCATACAAGCTGGTGTCCTCTGGTTAACCTATCATGTGTGGAAAGCAACTTAATCCTCAGGTTTTGGAGTGCATCCAGTCTGTAAAAACATGTGGATTGGGAAGAGCAGATTGGAAGGCAGGCTGAGCTGCAAGGCAGTAGGTGCTGCCACTGCTCAGCAGTGCCCTCACAAAGCAAATACCCTGCACGTCTGTGGAGTGAAGTCCCCCAACCCCCCTCACCCCTCAACCCCCCAACCCCGGGTGCTGCTTCTGTCCAGTGTGCCTTGTGACACAGGCAGAGTCTTATGGCTAAACCAGGAATTCTCTGCTGTGTGATTAGAAACTGCCAGAGCCTGTTACATTGGTCTGATGGGCAAGTGCAACCTTGGGGTCTCATCTCTCTTGCAGAGGGTTAGAGATGGCAGAGTAGCACTCAGCACATGTTCTGGTATTTGTTTCTACTGGAAGCGTTTTGTATTTGAGGGGAAAAAAAAAAAGCAAGCTTCTAACCGGAGTTTATTCCAGTTCCCTTGCCCTTCTACAACAGGATCCAATACGAACAGCGAGCATCATTCAGAAGTACCCAGTACAAACACAGCAAAGTAAGGAAGGAATCCCTTCTGAGTGTAATAGTGCCTGCTATTTGTTGGTGTTTATCAAGTGGTAGCTACCCCTGTTCTCTTGCAATGCCTGTGCCTGTATCCCACACTGACTTTGCCAGAATGAACCAAATGCTGCTGCAAGCATCGGAGGAACGTGCCAGAGGTTAGCCAAAGAAATCCTTTGTAAAATGGCAGTACACAAGCCCTCTGAATCCACCTTCAGCAGCATCAGGCAAGTCTGCCCTGTGAACCAAGAGTGCTGGCAGCACAAGGGAGATTTCTCTTTGAGCTGCACAGCTTGTCAGCAGGTCTCTTCCAGCCCATGGGCCACAGAAACCAGAGCCAGATGCCAAACACAGTGTGAGCCAGAGCAGGCAGCCAAAGATGCTGAGGGAAGTGCTGCTCTAGAGTCCAGAAATCAGGAGGAGGAGGCAAGGCTGTCCTGTCCCCAGCAGGAGCCAGGGCAAGGATCAAGGTGCAGACACGAGTGGCCTGAAGGAAGGATGAGCAACAAGGGCTCAGTAGCAAGAGGGTTACACAACTACAGCCAAGAGGCACTGCAGCAAACAAGGCCAGTCAAGGGGACTGCATCCTCTACCAGATGAGTGGGGCACGCATCTGGCTGGTTGGCTTTAGCAGACCCTCTTAGCTGAAGAGCTGGGCTGATGCATTATGAGCTTGGGCAGAGCCTGTCACCTCACCCAGACCTCATGCTGCATTAGCAGAGAGCTGCTGATGTAGTGAGGGAGGAGGAATGCAGCCTCAACAACCTTGTTCTCCTCTGCTAAACCTCCCCTGGCTCACGGAGAGCTGGAACTTGCAGATTTTTTTGGGGGCAGAAAATGGATGAGGTGTTTTGCTTTGTTTTGTTTTGTTTTTTAATGCTGAAGCATGTTTTCAGAAAGAGGGATCACCACAGGATTTTAGCAACGCAATCAGAAAGCTGGAAAGGGGCTGAGGGTAAAGAGCACAGGGCTGCCTGCTCCACCGTCACCTCCAGCTCCACTCAGCCCTGCAGCATGGTGAGGGAGATCCAGCGTGAATGAGGCTACGGTCCAGCGGGGTTTTCTGTAAGGCCATATTGCAATTAGCTTTCAGAAAAATATACTGGTATGCAGACCAGCAGCATACGAACACTTGAGGATCGCTCTCCTAAAAATGAACTCACCGATAGTTTTTTGCCTCTTGATACCTAACAAAGCTCTGAGAGTCTTTTCAGCCCTTGTAAGGACCTGGCCTCACGGCAGGAGCACAGGAAAGAAAAGGTTCCTTTGTTGCAGGAACGCTGCATAAAAAACCTGCACTTGAAATAGTTTTTAGGTAAGATATTAATGTAGCTGAAAATGGCTGGATTATATAAGGTCTGGTATAAATTTTTTCACATTTTGTGGAAACAGAAGAACAAACCAGCTCATCTGTTATTCATGATACGAATCTCCATAAAACCCCAGTCTTGTAAAATGTAACATCAGGAAAAATCTGATTAAATGGCATTGTCCTCCCTCAGGGAAAACTAACTTCAGTTAGAAGAAATTGTGTTAAAGTCTGCATTTCCTGCTCCATTTAATCTTATTTATCATTTCAATAACATTATGCTAGGCTAAAAAACGGCAATAATTAGTGAGTGGCAGGTGAACAGTAAAAAATACATGCATTTATTATACTTACTTATTTAAATTTAATGCTGTTCAGTTGTCTAACTTCAAAGCTTACGTGCTTTCTCTGGGCTTAGTTTTGTCGGCTTGACATTTTTATTCATCTGAATATTTAGCTACATCAGTCGCTGGCATAACTGGAGCTAACTGCTTTAACTAGGAGCAGCATCTTTGGCCAAGAACAGCCCTTGAGCTGGACAGTCAAGGCTATTTTGAAACTACATTTTTCTCACGTATTAAGTGTGGGATCTGGATCTTGACTAATAAAAAACTTTGGTGACCCTTCGCGTTAATTGCATCACTATTTGCTGAACTTTGATTTAGAAAGACAGTTGTGTTGTGATTAGGTGATTACTGAGAAGATAGCTGAAGATTATCAACTGTAACAAATATTTTTGTCTTTTCTTGCCTCTGAGTTTGTGTCTGTTTTTTTGTTTGTGAATTCCAGTGATTATGTTGTTATTTAAGTGGCTACAAGTCACTGCTCTGTTTGTCAGCAGACAACCAGCTTTAAAAACACAAGCTAAATTTGTACCTTAGACCACTGACACGTATGGCAGAGGTATTGAGAAATGAAGCCTGTTACTTGGCTCCTTAAAGTACCGAGGTTCACTGCACATTCTGTTGCGTATACCAGAGTGTGAGGGAACAGGCTGCACCGTATGAAGCGGGTGACATCTGCTGTGGCTGTTAGTGAGCTTGCACGTCTGATCTCCCCTGACCCACCGGGCTCACAG
Organism: Ceryle rudis; assembly: GCA_033439905.1. Classification (NCBI taxonomy): domain Eukaryota; kingdom Metazoa; phylum Chordata; class Aves; order Coraciiformes; family Cerylidae; genus Ceryle; species Ceryle rudis. Next base: position 59,487 of record JAAGNO010010155.1, read on the forward strand.
CGAAACTACGAAGGCTGATGCAAAGGCAGATTGCATTGACTACTTCATTTCCTACATGCTGGAGGCGGCTCAGGACAGATACTGCAGGAGCTCAGGGAAAACTTGGGTGTATTGACTTGTGATAGGGTAGGGGACACTATGCAGCCACGTGCCAGTCATCGTATGGGTGTAGCAGTCCCACTCAGTCTGTCCTTCCCAGTCACATGGTCTCCTCTACTTCAAACTTAGAATGGTAGAGGTTGGAAAGGACCTCTGGAGATCGAGTCCTTGATAGATATCCAGTTTCTTTTCTACCATTTAGAACAGCAGGGAATGACCAGCTGAAAAAGGCCTTTTTTTTTGTAAATAGCTATTCAAACACTTCTCTTTTCCACTGATTTTTTCAACAAACAAAAAACTATAAAAAGGAGAATGTCACATCTACTTTTTCTAGCCACTTTTTGGCAAATATAGGAAATCAGTAGGAAAGAAAAAAAAAAAAAAAGTATCTTTTCTTGCTTCTGACTTTTCAGATGCTTTCATCGCATACAGAGAACACGGTGTTTAGCTGACTATCACAGTGCAATGTGCAAAGGATTAATCCTTCTACTTCCAATGACATTGTTTGCTGATGGACTGGACTGTAATAAGAACTTTGTCATTCTAGATGGTGAACACGGGGGATCAGAGTTAAGGAAACCTTCATGTTTAGAAAAGGATCATTTTGGCCAAAAGCACACCCGGATTCAGTGTTAAAATCATACACAATAGTCTGGCATATTTTTCTTCAGCTGTGTGAAATGTCATGTTATGACTTGCCAAGTTATTTAAAACAGATTTATAAAGACACGTCGTAACAACTTCAGAAGCTATAAACCCATTATGTCTGCAGGAGGAAAGGAAAAAGAATCTGAAAACCATTTTCTGGAAGGGACTAACAGGCTGAGAGCAGGAGGAGAACCTGAGAACCATTTCAAGGATATTTACAAGAATGCATTTTACATTTAGCTCTTGGAAGAGGCTCTCACACTGATCAAATGTGTCTTGGCAATTTGTCAGTAAAATGCAAGTGGAGTTTGAAGCTCTGATTTAAGGTTTCCAGAGTCTCGGTTTTTGCCTGACGAGGAAGGTTTCATTTCAGTAACTGTAGACCTGATTCTTTGCTTCCTTTCTTAAACCACTAATGTCACCGACTCCTTGACTACACTCCCAGAGTGATATAAAAACCAGTTCCTGAATGTCAATACTAGGACAGCTGTCACCAGGACAGCAGGCCACAGGACAATGAGAAAATGTCCCGTGGCTGGACTTCTGCCGCGTCTACACATGGGAAAGGACACGGGCAAAAAGAGGTGAGACGTTCGCGCCTTCGACGGACTTTTACTGTGTGACCCCTCACTGTGGCTCAGGGCATTTTGCTCAGGTTCAGGTTAGTCTCTGAAGGCAGCTGAAGTTTGTGGCTGAATAATCTATGCCAGCTGGTCAGAAGAGTTCCCCACTGAACGGGTTGTATTAAGTTATGACCAGAAACAACAACTAATGAAGCCAGTAGGCACACTGGCTTGGAGGAAATCCAGAAGCATTTAAATGCTGACAGAAAGCAAAACTTTAAAAAACCATCCTGCTCACAATGATGATAAGCAAACTGTACGGCAGTTGGTGGTCCATCCACCACCTCTTGTTTGCGTACTCTCGTCAAGCAGCCGCTTTACAGTCATAGAGAGGATGTTGTCCGTAACCTGCCACGCCTCACTTTCCAAGGAACCCATATGGCAATTTTAATGTCTGAGCCCCATTTTGGGTCAAACATAACTTCTGTTGAGTTCTAACGTTCAAATCCTAAGGCAGAACATTGCTCCTTCTTCACAACAATTTTTGGGAACCCTGCTGAACAGCACAGCCTGTTGATGCACACTGACGACAGGAGGAGTTTTCTACATAAGCTCACGGCTGTGGTTTACATACCTCCGTGCAAACTAAAGTGCCACTGCTGGTTTTTTCTTAAGTAGAAAGAAATAACTTTTAATCCTGGTTTGACAAAAGAGCACCTAGTAAAGTATAGTTACTACTCAGAGAAAACAGCACTTAAGATACCTTTTTTTGTTGTTCCAACAATGAGAAAGAGCAGTGACAACACCTCCATGAAAGACACGGTGTGTTTGAATTTCCATATAACAGTCCGTACCAAAGTGAAAATGATGGGCTGTCTAAACCCCAGCCCCTTAAGAAAAACATAACTAGGCAGTGGCAAGGACACAGAGGTAAAAATGCTGTATTGAGTAAGATGTTTACATAAGGATAATGCATTTTCAATGCTATTGCTTAGAATAAAGACAATTTCTGTTAAAAATAAAAGAGGAAAAAATGCTTCTGAATGTTACTCTGCTACTCTATAGACCCCTAGTGAAGAAAAGTACTCTAAGTCTCAGTCGAGTACTGCTAGTAAATACATCACTGCGTGGAGCACTGCAATTACACAGAACTGTGACTTCCACAAAACTCATTTTAGACCGGTCAGTTCTAGTAAATTATGCCTACCATCACCACAAGCAAATGCGATGAAGAATTCATTTGGTGATTGCTAGCTGAACTAAGATACATGAGGATAGGAAGCAATTGCCTGGATCAATATTTTATTTACTTTTCCCTCATTTATAAAATGGGCCTGCTATGCATCTGTAAAAACATAAATGGAATAACACGGGGCATTGAGTAGCCAATGCTGGCAAAAGCTACGTTATACAAGAACTCTATAATGTCCACGTGTGTCCAAGTGGTTAACTGATAAAATGCCCATAGAAAGTGCTAAGAATAAGCAGCGGATCTCCTGAGGTTTTCAAAATCAGTAGAACTCCTGACTGCGTACTGCAAATGGCTTCTTTACAACCCTTGACCTGGAATTCTTCTCATGTTCTGCATAGGAAAGAATGGTTTGTCCAAGCTCACCCGCTGAAGGAAGGTCTTCTATGGGAACTGCAAAAGCCTACAGCTCAATTTCTAATCGATGACTTGCTTGAAGTCAGGAAGTCTTTAAAGTTTGTTGAGCTACGGAGATGAAGGAAGTTACACAAATAGCAAATGTGTAATTCTTAAGATTGCTCATAGAATAAAGGGAGAGAAAGGCAAGAAAATTCTCATTTTCAGACTCCCATATGAGTACCGCTTTCCCCAGGACTGGAATGTTTCCAGGAGTAACGTAGACAAGCACACCTATTTTGAACGACGTGACCAACACTGCAAAACTGATTAGAGAAGAGGAAAGAAAAACATTCTATCTTTCAGATAAAACTCCAAAGGGGATTTCGTAGCTGGAATGTAGAAAAGCCAGTTCATTAGTATCAGATAACCCTTTTGACTAAATTCTACAATAGTTTTGAAAACTTGTTGCCATTATATGCCCAGTTCAGACACCTGGCTGTTATCACTCGAAAATCTATTTCTGCATATGTTCTTTCATGCGTCCCTTGACATTTTAAGTAAAATGTACAATTCATACATTTGTCCAGTTCTCAGATAATTCAAGTAATTAAGCAAAATTGGAATTTGGCCAGGACACGGGGACTAACAAAATTACTCTTCCAAAAAATGCCATGGGATTTTATTTTTTCAATGATCCAAGAATTATAATACAGTTTCCACTCTGCTTTCTGGACTCATGGGGAAAGGTTAATTGGGTGCAGGCAGAGAGAACATTTTTTAGTGAATGAGCAGAAATACTGTCTGTGGTTAATTACTGGCACCCTCCATCCAAGCTGCAATATTTTAAAGTGGGAGAGCTGATGGGATCTCAGTGCGATGCGTCAGCAAGGAACAGAGGGCAGGGGAGGCAATGTGACATGTGGAAAGTGGGCATGCCTGCACACTCTAACTCCCTGCTTCACTGAAAGAATTTCCTAAATTTAAAGATATCAAGCACTGAGAGCTTACGAAACACTAGAATTAGTGGTTTCTATTCAACATTTGTCCTTATTTACCATTCCCCCTCGAGCATTAGAATAGTTTTTAATGACTTGAGCGCGTATGATTTTTTCCATATGCCTCCTACCTCATTCGGTGCACGCATTAAAGTGCACTCGATGTTCCCTTTTTCCCTTGCTCAATATATTGCATACACTTCAGTAGAGAAGCTCTCTCCTGAATATACCAGATCCACTCCTGGGCTGTTCTGCGGCCCACACAGAACCGTCGGGCGATCTGGAAATTATATTTGTATGTTTTCTTGACCTGTAGGGTGACGGGATAGGTATCCCCACTACTCTACAGATAGGGTACTAAGGCAAAAGAAGATTAAAGTTATTGCATTGAAAGTTGTTGCGCTGGTTTCAGAGTAAAATGCTGCAGCAGAAAAAGAGCAGTTCTCTGGAATCTTTTTCGTTGGCTATATGAGGTTTCCCTTCCTAATGGTCATCTCATAGGGTAAAAGAAGCTCAGGTTCCTGTGAAGAAAGAGTAGCTTCTAGCTTTAAGATCTTATTTTGAGATGCCGAGGACTGCCTTTTCAGCCCAGGCAACATTTGTACAGTGGTTGATATATTCTGAGGAAAGCTCTTCTCATTTCAAGCTGTGCCTGGCATTGCCCATACTTCTCCAAACCAGAACTGTGGGGCTTTCAGAGACCGGGCACTAATGTACTGAGACACCCACAATTAAAGACTGCAAAGGCTGGTTTAGGTCACTTGCTCACTGAAGCACAGGAAGCAGCAAGAAAGAAGGAAAGAACCCTCTTTCCTCGGATGAGAGCTATCTTAACTATGAGTACCCTGTCTTCTCTAGCAGTCCCCAGCCCCACGCACTGCACACCTCAGCTTTCCCAGTGACAGAAGCAGTGCTATACAAACTGCAGTCGTCTTAATCATACCTGAGTAAATGGGAACACAAAGAACACTCCCTTATTGTGGTCCAAGAGGATCCCCTTCTAAAGATCGTGACCTTAGCAGGACTAGTTTGACAAAAGCTACAAAACTATTTTTCATTAAAAATAAGAAGAATTTGAACAAAGTATTCTAAATCTTGTGATAAATACAATAAATCACAGAATCACAGTCACAGAATTTCCTAGATTGGAAAAGAACTTTAAAATCACTGAGTCAAATCATTAACACTGACAAGCCCTCGACTAAACCATATCCCTGAGCGCTACATGTACTGTACTCTTAAATACCTCCAGGGGTGGGGCCTCCACCACTGCCCCGGGCAAAATGTTCCAGTGCCTGATAACCCGTTCAGTAATGAAATTCTTCCTAATACTCGATCTAAACTTCCCTTGGTGCAACTTGAGGACATCTCCTGTCGTTCTATTGCTTATTTCTTGGTTGAACAGACCGACCCCCACCTCTCTACAGCCTCCTCTCAGGTAGTTGTAGAGAGCAATCAGGTCTCCCCTCAGCCTCCTCCTCTCCAGGCTAAACAGTCACAATTCTCTCAGCCACTCCTCACCACACTTGTACTCTAGACACTTCACCAGCATCACTGTCCTTCTTTGGTCAATCTCCAGCACCTCAACATCCTTCTTGGAGTGAGGGGCCCAAAACTGAACACAGTACTCAAGATGCAGCCTCACCAGAGCCAAGTACAGGAGGACAATCACTTCCCTGGTCCTTCTGGCCACATTATTCCCAATTCAGGTCAAGATGCCGTTGGCCTTCTTGGCCACCACGGCACACCGCTGGCTCATGTTCAGCTGGCTATCAATCGACACCCCCAGGACCCTCTCTGCTGAGCAGCTTTCCAGTGACTCCTCCCCAAGCCCATAACACTGCCAGGGGGTGTTGTGGCCAAAGCGCATAACCCAGCATTTGGCCATCCAATTGTCCTTGGCCCATCGACCTAGTCCATCTAGCTCAGCCCTCCCTACCTTCAAGCAGATCAACACTTCCACCCAGCCTGGTGTCACCAATCATCACAGGACCTGATTATCTTACCTAGTTCACAGTACACAGAGGAGGGGACCAAAGTAGCAGCCATCTGCACAAAACAAAGGATGTGTGGTACTATTTTGACATGTCTTAAGCATCCAAGTATGATCTAAAGTGTACACAGAAGCAAGCCTTGCCCGGGTGGATTCATTAGCTCAGAGCACCTGAACTGACATATTCACTCCCAAATTTATGATGACATCAAGCAGTTGCAGTTTACCATTCACTTCCAGAAATTTTACTGTTTAAAAAGGAAAATCTCTCTATTTTTTTTTTTCTTTCTAATATAAACCTCAGTATAACATAATCTCTTTTCCCATTTCAAATAACTTAGAACAATTGAAGACTGCTGCTGGCCTGGTTCCCCGTGTCTCACAAAGCATTGACAGAACTCTTTCCCGAGCCTCACACTTCCCTAGTCTTAACAGCATAAATCAAATTATAAGCTCAAGACTCGCAACCACAGCCTTGGTGCTGCAGCTTAGCTATTTTCTGCAATATCTGAGAACATTGTGTTTCTCCTACATAGACTGCTGGCTTATTAGACTTATCAGGTAACTGAGCTTCTTTTACCCTATGAGATGAATATTACTCTGGAAGGAAATCAATACCGAGCCTCATATAGGAAAAAAAAAAAAAAAAGAAGATTCCAGAGAACTGCTCTGTTTCTGCTGCAGCATTTTACTCTGAAACCAACGCAACAACTTTCAGATCTAATGGACTGTGCTGGTAAGCATCACTCTGTTCCAGTGTGTAAGGGGCTGCAAATAGGGCTGATGAGAGCAGGTAAGGTTTGTCAGAGACAACTCTTGATTCAGCTGACATTGTATTCTGGTGCTGAAAGCTGAAGGCTAAAGTTCTGATTTTCCTTTCACTATATTTTCTTCTTTTTTTTTTTTTTTGTTTCCCTGAAGGTCCATTCAATCTAGAAAAGAAATGGCCCTTGGCAGTACCAGTTCCTCTTATGTGGTCACTAAATATGCAGGAGGGCTTTGACTCACAACTTTTTTCTGAATTTTCAGCTGTGTCTGGCCTCTGCTCAATGAGTGAGCAAAAGCACACAGTCCCAGCCAGCCACTAACTGACATATTTACAGTGATGGACAGTTCTGTTCTCTGATCTGTTTTTTTTTTTGGTCTCTGTACAGGCAAACAACTAACTTAAGTGGGAGTTCTGCTTGTGTAACGAATTTAGAAAGCCT
>JAAGNO010010155.1:71453-83940 GCA_033439905.1 Ceryle rudis
TAACGAGCAGCTACTTTTACTTTTTGTGACTATCACAAGAAAATCTCACAAACCTACCTACTCTTCGACCTTCCTTTACCCTGGGGCAGGCTGCGCAGTCACATTTAACACCGTATCTGGAGAAAGCTCTTTCTTCTGCTTGATTTTAAACCACTGGGTTTTAGAGGCTTAGCCATCTGTCTAAATTTATTGGTAATGGATGATGACAATCAGCCCTGAAAATGAAGCCCCAGATGAATGGACTTGATCACACAAGTACTGGAACTTTGTGACAGGACTATTTCAGAGCCGTGGCCTGATGCCATTCCTCAGCTTCCTCAGTGCTGTCAGGCGTCTCCACAATCGCCATCAAGAGCACTCTTTGTTTGTGCAGCTGAGATGATCCTGTCCATTTGGAATGTTCTTCTAGCACTAAGAGAGTAGCCATGGGTAAAGCACAGGATGCCACTGTTTGTCCAGAAGCTGAAGACCCGGTGTTTTTGTGGCAGAATATGTCCAACGGGGAAGGGGCCGGCCAGAGCCTTCCCAGGGATGTTTATTAGTTTCTCAGCAAAGTTCTGCCAGGCACACCTCAGCTCTAAACTGACTTTGGGTCTACTGCCACCTCCTTTCTAGCCAGCATGGATGATGAGTGGGAAAGTTTTGGTCCACTGGCTCCAACATGAGTAGTCAGCCCAGTCTCTGTGGGACTGTGATGTCTCTGTGGGACTGAGATTCCTCCGTCCAAGCTGTGAGAAGAAGGAACCAGGATTTTGTCATCAGTTTGATACGGTTCAGATAACTGGACTGGATCCTCAGCTGCTAAAAAGCAGCATTTATAGAGCTGGTATTTTTTTGGTCAATGTACACTACTTGAGCATGTGATCCGTTGTATTTTCCAGTGTTGAAATATCAGAAATAAGAGGATTAATGTATTTATCATCTTGAATCTCAGTTTAATTTGCTGTAGAGTTCTGACAAAGTTAGAGAGAAATTTCTCTTTCATCATTTGGTGATAGACATAAGAGCAAGTCTCATTTTCTAAGTGAAGATGAAAATATAAACGATGCAAACAGTTCTGAGAATTTACATAGTGCCACAGAACATTTCTCCTGAATTCCTATTTAGGAATTCAGGGTGTGCTGTGGTGAGTGAGCCCAAGTGCACTGGCTGACGTCCATTTGAGTAATTACATTCAACTCAATACGAAGTTCTCTTTTCAGAGGAGCACTCTGTTCTCTCTCCAGACTGACACACTGTACGGTGGCAGCGTCTGTTATTTCAAGGTTGCACCCAACCTCAGAGACAGCTGCACTTTACTGATAGCTGAAACAATCCTTGCACCCATAGTTCATATTCTCATGCAGACTCTGTTCTGCTTCACAGAACGGACTTGCACACCACATGTTTGGTGTAGAAGTGCTTACCCTCTTTTGCAGACAGCTCTGAGAGGCACAGAAGAGCAAGTGAGTCACCTGGGTGATAGCTGGTCCTTAAACAACTATAAGGAATGAGAAAGCCTAAGGGGCGGAGGGGAAGAGCTCAGCATCCAAAGACACCACTATAACCTCCCTTTGAAACCTTGCCTGGAAAAGTAGAGAACAGCTCCCATCTGCCCCAGCCATCAGTCACTGAGATGTGCCCAGAACGTTGAAATACACTGTCTTTCCCAAAGACAACAAATTTCCCTGTCCTTTTTCATGTCTAATATCCCACCTGGACTAAGGACAACGTAGCATCCGTATTACTCAGCTTACCCCTGCGTTAGGCAAACTATGTCACCGTGAAGTACTGGCTAGTACCCCTAAGTACTGTGTGGGCTACACGCAGGGAGTGGACCTGAGGAAAGGCAAAAGGTAAGAGAAGAGTATCGTGCAAGAATGACCTTACTATTCATCCCTGCTCTCTCTTTTTGAGTCTTCCACTTTGATTTGTCACCCTCTTTCCCTTTTTCCTTCACCAACTAAAGCTTTCTGTCCCAGCGCTATAATTTCTCAACTTGCTTTCATTACCAAGAGACGTTTGCTTCGAAGTGTGTTAAAGTGTCTTAAGATATTGAGCCACAAGGTGTGGAAAAGGGCTGTGCCATGTTTTGCCACGGAACCAGTAGCACTGTGCACCGGTGTCTGAGGCCATGCCATTGAAAACAACAGGCGGGTCTCCATCCTCTTCTTCAACTCTTCCACTTCTTAACATTTTCTTCCTCTTTTCTCTTAATTCATGTCCGAACCTGGTTCAACATCTTTAAAGTAATACCAAGGCAGAGCTAAATTCTATTTTGGTCCATGACTGGCTGCTGGTAAATCATGACTTACTCAATTTTCACTTTATTAGGAGTTTACTAGACAAGCTATTATTGCCCATGATGCCATCATAGGGCAACAAAAGCTCTTTATGAGAATAGGGGACAGCAAAAATTGTTTCTACATTAAAAACATTAACAGATACATTTATTTTATTAACATTCAATATATGGAAGGGAAAAATAAACCCAACAGTGTATTTGCCAAATGGAAAAGGACCAAGTTAATTAGAGAGGAAAAATTATTTTCAAACTTCTGAGGAGATTTTACAATTAACAAACAAACGTGAAAAGAAGTTAAAGAAAACACAAATATATGCAATTGTGCTCTTTTTTACCGTCACTGTTTACTCCTCCTAATAGTTCTGTTTACCTCTTTTCTGCCTTTTCTGGTTTGACTCGCTTGACTTGCCACCCCTTTCTCTGGTTTTCACCGTAATCTCCCACTTGGCCAAAGAACAGAGGAAGTGAACAAAGCTGTTGGTATGTAAATAACAGCTTTGAAGGCAGAAGTACCAGATTGTTCCTAAAAAGAAAGAAATGCAATTGCTTTTTCTATTTTTTTCCAGATAGAAAAACCAACAAAATCCTGATGTATAATTCAAACGGTGCCTGAAATCAAAGATTCCATTATCTCTGAAGAACAATCATTTCAGTCAAACCAGGTATTTCCAAAGAGCTGTGGAAATTGTATTAAGAGTGCAAAATGTTACATTCTAAATGTTGTTGACAAAATTGCTGATTTTAACCCTATTTCACTTGCCGTGTATTTCATTACAAGTATCTTTTGATAGGACATTTTAAGAGATGGGATGATTTTCCCTACATAAAAACAACGGAAAGTCAGATTCTGATGCCTCAGCTCCCGCTATGTGGTATGTGAATCACAGAGTCACCGAGCTGGAAGGGACCTCTGGAGGTCACACGGTCCAACTCTCCTGCTCAAGCAGGGTCACCTACAGCTGGTTGCCCAGGCCTGTGTCCAGATGACTTTTGAATATCTCCAAGGACAGAGACTCCAAGTCCTTGGGCAACCTATGCCAGTGCTTGGTCACCCTCAGAGTGAAAAAGTGCTTCTTGATCTTTAGAAGAAACCTCCTGTGTCTCTGTTTATGCCCATGTGTGGTTCTTCTGATCCCAAAGAAACTATCCCCTGGATCACAGAATTTTTGACAGGTGGGCTTCAAAACACACTTCTGGGCTTTGTACAGGGCTCTGTATAACCAGAAGGATGAAATTATGTTAATTCTCCTGAAATTTCTAGTCTATGGGCCACATTTCTGTAGGAAATCCGTCCATGGAACACTCTCGCTTTTCAGTGGGATACCCTAATACTTTAGTCCAAACACACGGCTGGTGGTGTGCAGACAATGGGCAGATCATGAGTTGCACTTGCACCAGTGTCGTAGAATGAGTCTTAATAAGGAAAGGGTCTTAATGCAAAGCAGCCTCAAAGGAGAGTAATTGCTGCTGATGCTTGCTGGCTCCAGATCCTGCCCCGAAATACCCAGCCTGCCTGTGAAGGCTGTCACCCCTGGTGGCACATGGTTAACAGGTAAGAAGGGACCATTTGCAATTATCTCATCTACACTGAACAAAGAGAAAGCTCGTGTCACTTCAACATCAAGACCCACTCGGGGGCTTCTTTGTCCACCCACTAAAGCAGCTCAGAAAGACCCTCCATGCCCATGCAGGGGACGAGTGCTAGGTGCAAAGTACCATGCGCATTCCGTAGGAGACAAGGCCAGAGCATCAGATTAGACTTTTGTCTGAATCTGCTGCAAAACTAGGAGTTCAAGTGCCAGTCTGAATCAGTGCCTGAAATTAATTCTCCATCTGAAGCAGTTCAGTGACTCTCTAGTGGGGTACTGGGTCTTCTCATCTTCTCCTTGTGCTGTAAGAATGCCTTGGCCGCTACTAAGTAGTTTAGAAAGGAGAAAACAACTTCTCGCAGGGTTCATTTGACTGAAACCAGCATTAACTGCTATTCTTCTCATTTCACAACCCCCCGCTGTTGTGTCCAAGCCCAGGATAAGAATAAAAAATCTGGTCTGTGCTCTTCAGGGTACATCACAGAGAAAAAAAATGTGAGGTTTGAGAAATTTCAACTTGCTCACTTTCTTCCAGCATGAGTTGGTTTAAAAAAGGCTTAAATCTCTGGACTTTAAACTCATCGACTCCTAGAATTTATATGTATATATATTTAATGGCACGAAGTAGAAATAATTCTGTTTACCTCTGAGTAGATTGGGATATTAAAACTTCTGTCAATCTACTGAGCAAACAAGCTGAAGCATCACACATGCCCTCTGCATGTTCCAAGGCAAACAGAGTTCATTTTTAATTAAAGCACAATTCGGACAAATAACTTATAGAGCCAGTTATTAAGTCACACATTAGGTTGCCCCCAGAAGCTACACAAATTAGCCTGGAAAAACCAGCAGGTCAATTAAACAGAAACTATACAACCTTAGGCACAGACCGTACTTATTTTATCCATGGATGAATAACCCAAAAGATACTGACGTGGCCTTCCATGCTATTAGGAGACAGCAATTGCTACCAGTATGTATATCACTTCACCTGTATTTATTTTGATTTATCCCAAAGCTCTCTCTGTTATGGAGGCTGGGGTCTGCCTTATCTAACGACTATCAGCCCCATCATGATGTTACCATGCACAGATTATACAGTAATTTGCATGGAAGGATCTCAAAATACTTATATTGATCAGAAACCTTTACATGTTTTTAACTGCTCCCCTGCAACTGCACGAGTAAGATTTTTACCCTCGACTAGATGGGTTTTCTCGTGTATCTACCTATTTAATTGAGAGAAAAAGGTGAGCGATTCCAACCATCATTCTTTTGCTTTGAGCTTGATCTTTCACAAGAAATCCTCACAAGGATTAGAAATGTGACTTCTTATTTATTTAATCTGATTCTAGTAAGTGCAAAAACATGGATGCAAGCCCACTAATACCACTTAACATTTCAAGAGAGCCTTTTGTGAACCTTGCTATTCAAATGGCCACGGTAGTAGGAAGCAACTATAATTTGTCTATGAATCATAGAGCTGTTCACAGGAAGGCTCTTAGCAGAGACAAAGGCCCTGCTGTCCATTATAAATCCCTCAACTGCCTTCAGATAAATGCAGCTTGTCCTTCGATGTAAAGCTACCCTTTGCAACCCGCCCAGCAGCCTCTGTTGTTCGCCCTAATGAAAATGCACTCAGTAACGGAGAAGCTGTCTCATTCAGTACAGCACAGACTATTTTTTCAACCAACTGCTTGGTATTGAAAACCATAAAGATCCTCAAAGCAAGCAGAAACAGATTTTTTTGCTAAGCAAAATTTAACTTCTGTTTGCAAATGGCAAAATCTCGTTTTTCTTTAAAAATAAGTAGATAATAATGGTGTGCCTTTTGTATGTATTTAGCAGAAATCTCTTTGAGATTTACCTCTATACCCTTTTAAAAGAGAACCTCTTCTGTCTGGGTTTTCTGTATCTACAGAGGCTGTGAAGAAGAGGAGGTAATTTCTTTGGCTGCATTCATTTTCCTTCTGGCTCCTTTCAGTTAATATTTGTCTAATATTTGTTAATTGCTACTAAAGATGCTGTGTCAGGTAATGCATTTAATTTACCTACTGAGCCTGAAACCACAGGAAAGTATATCTATGGCTACGCCACGGTAGAGTAGCAACTATAACTTTGGGTGACAGATGCTAAAACCAACTTGCTCTGCGCTGCAATTCAGGTAGGAGAGATTCAGACCATTCGTAAGAACACTAAAAGCATCACATGGGATGGAAATACCTTCCTCCATCACTCTGGAAATTTGGTTTTGATGAGTATGTGCAGTGGTGGAGATTTTCTCTTGGTTTGCTTGTTTTTCCTGAACGGCACCGTGTCTCTTTGGATTTCTTCGCTGGCAACCAGTAGAATTTAAACAGAAGTGGGCATCATTTTTATTCCAGACAGCAAGGAAGAAGAAAACGCTTCAATGCCAAAGCATGTTAGACTGTTGGCATGTTTTTTCAACAAGGCAATTAAAATGGTAGCCCTCATAATAAATAAAATTCCTTTGGCATTTATATAAAACGTGGCTTCCCGCGTACATTTAACTAGCATGTTTCTCTTCGCGTAGTCTCTAGGGACAAGGTTGATCTGCTCATGCTCTTACTAAAGCATACATGCTTGATAAGGAGTCCCACTGAAGTTGAAGAGATCGATCACACAAGTAAACCTCTTCTCCTCTGGGCCTCATAACAAAGGCTGCAAAGTGTCGGTGAAATGAAGAGCTGAAACCCTGCCTGGCAATCCTTCCGTAAAAGTAGCCATTAGGAAATGAGGCGAAGTCAAAAAGCAGTAACTCATATCACACACTCATCAGGTGCTGGAGCTGGAGCCAGCGGCTCTGACAAGCTGAATGGTTGCACTTCTGAGGGTTTTCCTCAGCTTCCTTCTTTCTCAAAGAGCACGCCCGAAAGGCACGCGGTTAACATAGCTGGAGCAGCTGCTGACTTGCAGTAGCTTTGGCTCCTGCCTTTCCAAAGAGAGGTGAAGCGAGCCTGGCCACTTTCCCACATTCCGACAAGCACAGGCGCTCATGTGCAAGAGCAGCCTGTTCTTGTTACACAACAGGCAAGAGCGCGCCGGGGAAGCTGCCAGCTGGGGATTGTGCTGGGGCTGGCGGGGAGCTTAGGGCCAGCGTCCCACGCAGAGGCTGGCCGTGCTGCTAGGCTGGCTGGCCACGAACCTCCTTGCAGCCCGGGCGATGGTTCCCTGCTCTGTGCTGGAAGAAAGCGGCTTAAATCAGCTCCAGCCACACGCAAGTTATTTGCCCCGGTGCTCAGGCTCTTCTTTACCTCTTTTACCCGTGCTTTGGGCTTTCTCTACCTCTTATGAAGGGGACAGAGCATCTGGGTGGTGACAGCAGCTGTTGCTTTACTCTTTTCTTTCTCTCACTGTGTAAAGGGGGAAGGGATCTTCTCTGCTCCATTTTAAGCAGCAGCAACACAGACCTCACTCACTGTCCCACTAATACCTATGGTCTACATAAGGATTAAGAGTGCCAATAAAAAAGCAATTCTTTTATCTGTCTTCCAGTTAGAATAACCCAAAAGAGATTTTATTTCCTTATTTTGTTCTGCCAAGGTAAGGCGGAACAATTTTCTTATCAAGCAGTTTTTGCATCAGAACATCTCTTTAATCTGAAACAAAGCATTTCATCTTCTGGCAGACGTAAAAGGAAACAAAAGGGAATGAGGGACCAGCTGCACCCATATTACTGCTTCCTCCTTCCAGCATCACGAGCGATGGGGACACTGCTGGGACTTGGACTCCAGGCTCCAGTCCCAGCTTTGCCTGAAGAGGTTTCAATTTGCATCTCCTGCAAAATAAGTGAGCTCTTAACCTCTCTTAACAGCTGATCTTTTACTGTTTATAAAATTGCTTTTCAGAGCTGTAAATATCGAGGCAACACATACTGGGCATTTTTTTACCCTGATGGTTCAGGCAGTCTGTCGAGATGGCAGAATTATAGTTCAAATCAATGCAGGCAGCGTTGAACGCAGCTCTCCCATGTCTTGCTTGACAACATTAATCACTGGACACTGGAAAAGCAGAAGGGACGTCATCTGTCCCTCTGTCAAGATACGTCTCCTCCGCACCAGCCTACTTGGCAAATCTGACCCAAGGCCATGGAGATTTTGAGCTGTATGAAACTATGTTTTGGCAAATTTTCTATTTGTACTACTTGTAAATTTAAATCCTGTTTTGCTCTACTATTGTGCAAGAAGAATAATTTACAAGGAGTCAGTCAAAAAGAAGCTGTATATTTATTCATATTTTTATGAAAACTGAACACATTTTGCATGTGAAATATTTCCTGTGCTAAATTCATTCTCACAATGCCGTTTTCTACCGAAGTTTCTCCATACTAATCAGCATCCAGTATATTCAGACTGATATATCCAGGATGACAGTGGTTTAGTACAACCACTAAATTATTCATGTGAAAACATATGTTGCGCTAACACTGCCAAAGTGTTTCTAAGCTATATATCTGAGAAAAAAATAATAAAAAGAGGGGAAGGAAGAATAATCCGCAACAAATTAAAGCCAAGACACCTTGTAAAATTATCATTAATAAGTTTGGCACAAAAGGTAGTAGGGTGCTACTAAAATTTGCTGATTACACCAAAACAAGAGGCAATGTCCATTAAGAATCAAAACATAACATCGGAAGAAAGCACTGAGAGTTGTTGAGACAACAGGGATTGAACAAAAGGGAACACAGCAAAGCTGAAGGTTATGTTCACAGGTTGTCTATAAAGCCAAATAAAACAAGGGGAAGGGAGAAGAGCTTGTGATTTACACAGGCACGAAAGATACAGCAGGCAGAAGCGGTGACACTAAGCAATGAAGTGACACATTCAACCTTTCATCCTAAACCAGGGGAAGCACCAAGAATACCGTGCAGCATCAGGCCAGTGAGCTATGATCTCAACGTGGTGACTTTCCTGGTGACTACACTGCTATTCCAGGACAAGCAGACTCTCCTGTAGCTGGCACCATGCAGTCATGACTTTCCTGCTCAGGAACTGTTCTTAGACGAGCATATCTTACATAACTTCAAGAGCAAAACCACTGCCAGGGTCGCCTGTTCTTCATAGCTATCATGTAGTCAGGGGGCACTGCTGAGAATACTTGGTGTTATTTCTAAACTCCTCTCTGATCCATCTTTTTCAAGGATGTTTAAGGTCAGCAGAGAGCAACACGTGCAGCACACAGATTTAGTGGGCAGATTAAGCGACCTCAGAAAGGGAACAAAGCGTGCTGCTCATTCAATCGGCATTTTTAAAAATCTTTGTTAACTAACACTGAAATATTTGCTTTGACACGAGAGTTTGCCGCAAGAGTTTCCATGGTAATTCTTGGCCTCTTGACTGTGGGGACAATTTCATCCAGCTCTGGCAGGCAGGATGGACGTAAGGAAATCTTCCTAGATGGCCTCCAGCCTGTTTGCTGACAGACCTGGGGAGAGCCGTGGTGCAGATGTGGATGCAGAAGGCGCTCAGCACATTTGGCAGGGTGTGAGCCACGGGGCGCCCTGTGGCGCAAAGGGCAATGGGCGCAAATGCTCCTTCCCACCGGTAAATCTACCCCCAAACTGGATGCTGCTGATTAAAGATGAGAGATGCAGAAGGGTCCTTCTCCCAGATTATCATGAGCTCTGTCTGTAGCTGGAGCGCAGCTCTCGCTCAGCACAGCAGCTGGCTGCCAGCTCCAGCTGTGGGCTTGCAGCCCGTTCTCTGCAGGCCTCCCGCGACCCAGCAGAACCACTGCTCCTGGACAGCCTCCTGCTACGGGCAGCAGGAAGAGCAAAATCCCTTCCCCTAATTGCTGACTGCCTGTTGCTCCCACAAAAACTCACTGTCCACCTTTCTGACCGGCCGAACTGCATTTACAAGTACTCTTCTTTGAAATACCTCTACAGTACAGCTACATACAAATAACATCTGGTTACTGGTTTGTGCAGCTCATCTGATTATATTTTATATACATTTTTAGCATTGCAGTGCTTTACTTTCCTGTAATTGGGAAGAATTACAAATATATATAAAAAACGTGCCTATAAATTTTACGCATACTGCATCAGAAATATTGCATCTATTTTGCATAATATTATATCGGCTGTATATGATATTACACAGGAGTGGAACATCTATATACATGTATAAAGATGCACAAACCTGTGTACATACACAAGAAGATTATGGAGGGGGCTACAAATACAAAAATTCTTGTTTTCTTTCCTAATGAAGCCCCTTTAATAAGATCTATGATGCAGAGTAGGGTAGGAATAAGAATCCTCCTTACTAAGTCTGTAAATGTTAATCTGAACCATCTCTGCTGCACCATCGAGTGGTTTTACAGAAGCACGTCATCGTAACATACAAGCCTTTCAAATTTCCATCAGCGTATTTCACACTGAACTTGCTTATACATCCATCAGTTTCTGGTGGGTTCTACTTCCTCTTCCTTTTTTATTCCATTGTTTTGAGTAAAGTGAAAGAAACTCAGAACAAAAGGCCAAGGTCAAGATCGCATAAATATTGAGCGTGTGTGGCGGAGAACGTTTCCATTTTGCTGTTACCAAGGCTGCTGTCAGTTAACACAAAAGCACGTTGCAGGATACTTACACCACCTAACCCAAGCAGGTTCAACACACGCGCCCTTACAGCTCTGAGAGGCTCAAAGCACAGTTCTGAGTGATGGGACGCTACGTTTCCTGGGGTTATTTGCACCCTCCAGCCTTGGGAGGGATACTGAGAAGTGCCACGCAGTAGGGGAAGAGTCACCGAGCCCACCCCTCCACTCTACCCCTGGCCTGAAGCAGAACCTGTCCCAAGGCATAGACTAAGCTGCGCAGAACCACAGCATCATCAAACTGAGAGGCTAATTGCTATGAGGCTAACAGACCATGCCACGTGCCTACAACTGCAAGAGGAGCAAGCAGTGCGTCCTTGGCTCCTCTCTCATCCCTTGGGGCTGCCCAGTGCCAATGCCAGTCCCCAGGGGCACATCGGGCTCACCCCACCAGTCCCTGTGGAATGCATCCAGGATCCGGGGCTGCGTGGAGGGGAGCACCCGCCTGGCTCCTGTGGACAGCAGAGCTGTTTGGGGCCAGACAGGACAAAACTGCCCCTCGCTACCTGGGACCGATGAAACCAAAGGGGGTGGTTTCTGAAATCACAGGGTGTCAGGGGTTGGAAGGGACCTCGGAGACCTTCGAGTCCAACCCCCCTGCCAGAGCAATTATTAATGTACTTAGAGATTGAATTTTGTCTGTTTCTAGCCCTCCTATTTAATTTAGCTACTTATGTCAAATGGAAATGAAACATGCGGTGATCTTTAGCTGGAAGTTTGAAACCTTACCATCATGGCAACTTAGGTGTCTAATATACAGCTGAAGCACCAGGAGGAAATGGGAAAGTACACAAGTCCAACACACACACTTGAAGGCTGGTAACGCCTAGAGAAAGGAATATTCCGTACTCCTGAGGATGCTAAATCTGTGTCTTCTGAGGACTGCAAATCAAAATCTGGCCCAAGTCTCTTTATATTACGTTCAATCACATTAGCCTTTTTGTTGGTGAGTTGCATCGCATCCCAAAACTCTCTCTTAACAGTGGTTAAATTGTTACTGTGTCACATCTGGCACTGTATTGGAAAATCATTCAGCTTGTACTACCCACAGCTTTATGAAGATTGAAATTGATTTAACATCCATACAAGTGGAGCTCTCTGTATGTATGAGATATGAAAGTGATCTCTAATAATCCTGTTTAGAGATAAAAAGGTGTATGAATGAGCTTGAAAATATGTATTTGTATGTAACATGGTGTATCATGTGTTCACAAATACAAATGAAAGGCTTTCAGAAAGTCGGTACTTGTGCCAGATTTTGCCTTTCACTGACCATTTCCCATTTGTAACCGAACGAGAAGAATGGTCGCAGCACTGGGTGAAAAAATCTCAACTACTTTCAAGTTATTTTAACTTGAGAAAGTATCTAATGCTGCCTTGGAGGGATGGGAAGACTTAAGGGGAGGACCAGTATGAATAGAAGGGTTAGAATATGAGTACCAGGGAAGACTGAAGGGATGGTGATATGAACAGAAACTCCCTGTCCCTTGCTCAGGAGCTCACCCTGTGTGGCTCACCAAATCCACGGGACTGAGAGCCAAGAGATAACTCCCTGAAAATGGAGAGAAAAGGCAATTTGATGAAGAAGCCTCTGATAAAAAATAAAATAAAAAATAAATCTGTCCCCCAAAATATCACAAGCCTAAGCAGTTCCATGTGTAAATATCATATGTGTACCATTTGTCCAAGATTATTGGAGTTTTCACAAGGGATTTCATCCTTAGGCTTTTCTGTTCAGATCCCTGAAAGCTCAGTCAATATGTGTTATTAGATGGAACTTGGTTTAGATTCAGGCATGCCTTCCTCTGGAGATATAAACACCTCCTCCTGGTCTGCGTGAGAACAGAACTAATTCTGTTCAGTGATTTTACTTTTCATCTCAGTCTCTTCTAACTCCCTGCACTGTCTGAAGTTAAGGGCCAATTTTCACGGGCAGTGGCTGCTACCATCAGTGATAACACCCCATGGTTAGAGTTACTGCCAAGGGTTGGTG
>JAAGNO010010155.1:84040-116218 GCA_033439905.1 Ceryle rudis
AGAGTTACTGCCAAGGGTTGGTGTGCAGGCCAAGGCCACTGCTGGATCTTGTGCACCACACTGGGGGGTGCAGAAAGAAAAAGGCCATTATCTGTGGGGAGGAGCAGCCAGGACAGGTGACAGCAAACTGACCAACAAGGGATTCCATCCCATTTGCATCATAGAATCATAGAAACACCAAGGTTGAAAAAGGCCTCTATGATCATCAAGTCCAACCAACGTTATCAGGACAACTAAACCATGTCCCAGCGTGCCACGTCTACACGCTTCTGGAACACCTCCGGGGACGGTGACTCCACCACCACCCCGGGCTGCCTGTTCCAGTGCCTCACCACTCTTTCAGTATAGACATTTTTCCTCATCTCCAATCTAAACCTGCCCTTGTGCCACTTAAGGTCATTTCTTCTTGTCCTATTGCTAGTTAATTGGGAGAAGAGACCAACAACCACCTCACTACAGCCTCCTTTCAGGGAACTGTAGAGAGAAAGAAGGTCTCCCCTCAGCCTCCTCTTCTCCAGACTAAACAATCCCAGTTCCCTCAGCCACTCCTCATTAGACATGTTCTCCAGACCCCCTGTTCAGTATAAAGCTAAGGGATCACAATGGTTAAACCCTCATCTTCAGTGATGACGTCCCAGGAGGACTCTGTCCATTCTGCCTTGATCCCAATCCCGTGTTCCTGATTCCAGTTCCAGCATCTAGCTCCCGAATCCACTTCCCACCTGCCACTATGTCCAGTCTGGGACTTCCCCAGTGCCTGCTCCACAGCATCAGTGCTGATGGTGATGTAACTGCCGTCAGGGGTGTTGGGTTCAATATTGGTTTTAGATATATATGTATATATTCCATTTTATTATTATTATTTTTGTTAAATCTGTTTTAGTTTTAGGGTTTTTTTAATTGACAAGCTTCTCTCCTTTACTCCCCCTCTTCCACTCTGGGGAGGGAGAGGGGTTAAAAGAGAGCATCTGTCATAGGTCTAGTAGATGGCCCTGACTCTAACGCTTAACAACACCTGATGTAAACTTTTCCAATAGGTGTGAAGAAAGCACCCCCATTTATGATGAAAGCAAGCCTCATTTACTTGTGAACTCTTTCTAGTATAAGATAGCATAAGAGTTAATGAATAAACATGGGATACATTTTTTTCCACAAATCTATAATTTTGGGTCTTTGCTTTGTCTTTGTGCAGAACGCGAGATTAATCTCGGCGTAGAATTTACAATATCTGCTTTCGGCCACAGGATACTCTCCAAAAATAGGAAGTCAAATGCGTCCTGTGTTAAATTTAGCAGATTTGGTAATTAATCAACTTTATTCATTGATTTGGTCGAGTGAAACAGTTTGCTACGTAAGTATAGCAATTGTTACTGCTATTTTGAATACTAATACGTATCCAGCCAAACGGGCTTTAGAATAAAGAGGTCAGTGTGGTTTATTTTTAATCCCTTTAGCTGCTTTTTTGTTTGTTCTTTAAGATTGCAGAGACTAAAGAATACGATACTTACCCAAACCCTTGGAATCTTCCCATGCAGAAGATTAAACCTTAACGCTCTGTCTATGTGTGTAATACAGTCAGACGGGTTCAGATGACCCTGGTACACTGACACATTCTGGATACCATCTATTTATTTGATACCATCTACTTACTTGAAGCATGTAATTGTGGTAACTTATGCCCACTCTTTCTCTGCCTGTGCACGATTGGGCTCGTGTTAATGAAGGAGGACATTAGGGTAAGGCCTGTTTATCCTGGGAGCCTGTTCAGCAGAGCATAGTGTTGGTCAAACTCCCTTTCACTGCTCTGAGGGCGTCTTAGCCATCTGCCTCCAGATGTATTCCAATCAAAATGAAATGAGGAAGTGATCTCAGAATCTCACATTGTATATTGGAGCCCCAATTTCGATATCCCATTGGCAACAGTCTCCAGTCTGATGCAAGCCCTAAATGAGCCTGTGTCTGCTCAGATCCCAACCCCATCCATTGGCCTCTCCTTTCTCATGCCATCGTTCTGACATTTAAAAGCCCTAAGCTGTAAACCTCAGGAGGAGGTTTCTGATGAGACCACAAGTGAGGCAATACGCACTCCCAGTCGTGACTGACATTCCTTTCATCTCTTTCGGCTGTGTGTATGTAAGGGGCCAACTGAGTACCCAGGACTCTGAAATGAATTTCGTGTAGAACATAGTCTTGAGCTTTTAAATGAGGAGAGGGAACAGAAAGTAGGTGGTTAGAATGTTGAAGGAATGCCATTTTATCTTGTGTAGCATTCAGGATGAGGATGTGAATGAAAATATTTTATGAATGTGAATCTGCACTGAATGGTACACCTAATATTTGACTTTAAAACCTGGTTTTAGCAGAGGGAAGCAAAGACCCTGAAGTCTGAAGCAATCTGAATCCTAGGAAAGACAGGCATAATCTCCCTGTATCTTCTGGAGCCTCATATACTGAAAATGCCATTCTACATTTTATAGTACACTTTTCACCAGTGGCTTTGGAACTATTTTACAAAGCACGTCAACATCTCTACTCATGATTCACTGAGAATATGTGGGACTGGAAAATGAAATGGTTTGCTGAAAGTCATTTCAGGTGGGCAGTGGTTCAGATTTTACGCAAGTGCTTCACCATGTCTCCCCTGCTTGTGAAATTATGATAGTATTGATTATCATTACCTCCTGCTCTTCTTGCCATCCCATAACTTAATGTGCAAAGAGATACTGAAAAATACATTAAATGCTTAGGATCACCCGGCAACAGGGCTAAGTAGCAAGTCCTCCTGAGTAAGAATGACATGAATGGCTGTCTCGCAGGACACACAGACTGATGCAGCAGATTAACGGCTACTCAAACCTACTTCTGACCTCAAAATGCTCAGAACAAGTCCAGATGCAAGGGCTAGTCAAGGGCATCATTGATAAGCTGCAAGATGAAGACTGCCAGCATGTTCTCAAACACTGGAATGAAAATATCTGGCAGGAAGATCAGAGAAGGCTACCTTTGGGTCAGGTCTCACAGTTCCAGAGTACCTGAGCAGTTCCACTCTGACCTTCGCCAAAACGCATGTACCAGAGTTCTTTTGTTCAAACCTGAATCCCTAATCCCTTTCTTCTTCCTTTCCAAATTAAAAGGAGCTTTCAAGGGTAGCAATCAGCTAGAGCCAAGAAACTCTGCACTTTGAACCCCACTGCTGAAAAATTCAAAGTCAACTCCTAACAGTTTTATTCTTACTCTTCCTCATTTTCTTGTACTGAGGCCTGTGCTTTTTTGAATGATATAATTACACACAGCAATCCTGCACAGAACACAGTTCTCTTCTTTCCACATCTCGGGCTAACATTTACATATGCTTGTTAAGTGCTACTAATTAGGGTCCTGGATCCTAACTATGCATACAAAAGCCACAAGGTTTCTTTTCAGATTAGCATTCTTTTTACACTAGATAAAACAAACTCTTTCCAAGGTTATCTACTAAAAAAGAAAAATAACATTGTTGTTAAAACCAAAATTCCTAAGCTCCCTAGCAGGAACTATAACATCAGCCAGCAAAACATTATTGTTTATTATGAGACAAAACCACTCAGTGACCAGTAAGCCACACTCGCTTCGGCAGATGAAGACAAGCTGAAGATTAATTCCTTAAGAACAGAGAAACTGGTAAAATTAAGCCGTTTATTCAATACTTTTCCACTCTCTGAAAGCTACTATTATTCTTGCATGTGATTAAACACGGAATAGCTGCAACCTAGGTCAATATAAAGCTAAACAAAATAGGCAGAGGCCATTTAAAGTGATCGGTGTAAATATTACGCTGACTTGCTATTTCAGCAGTACGGGGTTCTTGCCATGAGTTTAAGGGAATACTGTTATGTCGTATTATTGTGGGCTTAATGCTTTTCCAGTCAAGCTCTGGGCATCTCCTGCAGTTGCTCATTTCTCATGAAGCTCATTAGCAAATGCACCTTTTTAAATAATTCAGAAATTATCATTTGAGTTCCTCCAGTGCAGGGGTTTGGTTGTTGGTGGGTTTTGTTTTGTTTGGTTGGTTTGGTTTTGTTTCCTGATGTTATTGGACAAGGCTATAGGGATTAAACTAGTCCCGGTAATTTCCCTCAGAAATTGTCCTGGTGTGTCCCAGAGGACTACAAGACAAAGACAGCAGCTCCCTTTTGTACAAGTAGAGGAAATGTCATCTTGCTCTCTTCTGACTGAGAGCAACATCTATAGGTCTGTTTAATGGCTGCATGGAGGTAGATTCAAGTCTGGGAGGGTAGCTTTTTCAGGCTCTTTCTAGGGTAGATGTGGCAGCTGAGACTTTTCTGAAGCAAGAGAAGTAAGACCAGAGATCACCTTCCAGCTTTGCCGTAGGGTATTTAGTCCCTTCTGGCCAATGCTTGGCGATAGTCTGCTCTGCGAGCTGGTGTTTCACGACAGAAATCTAAGCTAGATAACCGGTTTAAGTATTTAGGTCATATAATTTATCAAGTTACTAAATATTACCCAAGCCCTGGGCCCAGGCAAACCAGGCAGCTACTTCTGAATTGAGCAGAGAAAACATTTTGCTATCTTAAGACAGATCAGAGAATCTCATGCAAGGAAAAAATAAGATTGTTCCTGAATGTCACAAAACAACTTATCAAAACAAATCAGTGCGCTGTTAGGAACTTTAGAAATCCACCCAAAACCACTGAATAATAAATGAGTATGTTTATAAAAACTTTAAATCAATGTCACATTTAACATATGTAATCTGTGGAAAGGACAGAGACTTATAAAATCTCTTTTCCTCAAGGCTGCTTTCAGAGCCCATGGATACTGTCTTCTGGAGAATGCAGTTACCCAGTAGATACTGCTAATGTTATTTATAATGTTCTTTTTCCAAAGAAACAAGGCAATTCCGGATATTCCAGTATGTTAGTACTCAAACATCCTAAATCCAGTTAATCTGTTCTATAACTTCTGTGACTTCTCAGGATTGCATCACAGAATACAATGGTCCACTGCAGCATATGAAATATTTTATAATTGGATGGTTACTGTCCTTTTGAAAAATTCTCCTAAAGTATCTACAGGAAATTCAAGAGGTGAAATTGTCCTAGAACAGAACTTCAGGCTATGAAAATAAATCTCCAGCATAATTATTTGGGGGAACAACTAGCAATTAGGAAATAGGAAATTCAAGGACACAGTGAGACACTTTATGACTGTGCTAACAGTCAGAGGTAGGACTTTCTGTTTCATTAGGTCATCAGATAAATAGCATCATTAGGAATAATAATAAACCCCTTGAAGTTCAGTAGATACCAGCCAAGTTTCTCTCACAAAGAGGAAGGAGACGTGCCTTTGAGCAGCACATAACACAAAATATGTTTCAGATGCCATATGCTATCTTTCCTCTTTGCATTCCCTTGTAGAACCTATGATCCCTAAACCATTTTTTTCACCAATTGCTTCTTTGCATCAGTCATACATTTTTCAGTTCTAAATTTGCAATTTGGACGTAATTTTTTTGTCAGCCATGACAGAGTCATAATTCTAATGAACGGGGCAAAATTAACAGATGAAATGGTGTGGTTAGGTTTGTTTTCAGCACCGTGATCATTAAGTAGAAGGCTGGCTCATTACAGGGAGACAATGTTTAATCATCCTCCAAATTCTGCAGATGGATTTACGTCTGTGCACGTCCTCTTCTGTGATGCTCAGTCGCCAGGCACAGTCTATTCCTAACGTCTGGAAACAGGACCTAGTTCAGCAGGCTGCTCTAATCTACCAAAGCATTTAAACGTGTTTGTGTCTTGGCTTCAGAGGTGTTTAAGCTAATAAACTCACACTGAGGCCACACGGTAATGGAGACTGGCTTTGTTCACGTGCACCGATGCTTTTGTGAGCTGGAGTTCACCGGGAGCTATTCAGGGCTACCCTGAGATTCAGCAATCCTGACAACTGCAACTTGATTAGCCAGGGCTGCTGCTGCAAATGAGAGAGTGGGAAGAACAAAAAAATGGAAGATTCCCCAGAGCATCAAAAAGCAGGAACAAATGGTGAATAGTCATTTTCTTCACAAGATTAGGAGAGATTCGAAGAAGAATTAAGAATATATATCAGGCAATGCTTACCATTTCCTTGTCACATTCCTGGCAACAATCTGGGGCTAAATTATACTTAAGGGAATTTTACTCGGGTCTAATTTCTCAGCTTAATTATTTCTCTGCCAAAGAGATGATGCATGGGAGAGGCACTGCCGCACTTCGAGGTTCCTTTCCCCAGATGAGACAAAGAAGCAGTGACGCCCAGGATTTTGCCAGTGGGACTCCATTTATTTCAGCCTTGCCCTTCAGCTTCTTGGCTGAAGAAATCATGAAGAGTATAACCTGGCTGCTCACAAAGAGTAGCCTCAGAGATGCTAAATCAGGAACTGAAGGTAGTTTCCTAAGTTTTCACTTATTGCTAGAGGATTTAAATGGTGCCTTTAGGAAAACGTATGCCAATCACTGGATAAAATTTTTGCCTAGTGTAATTCTACTGTTGCTGTTGGAGGTATACAGAGCATGGAGTTAAGTTTTCTTTATTTGACTATATTATTTATTTAAAGACTAATTTTTCTTTAAATAATCCAGGAAGAGCAAGAGTAAGAAGCCTCACTGTGTGCTTGCTGTTGATCAGATCTATCGCATGGCTATGAAAAAGAGCACAGCAGCTGCTTAATGTCACGGCAGAAGGAGGGCATATGGTATATGGTCCATAGAATTATACAATCATTCTGTTTGGAAGAGACCTTCAAATCATCAAGTCCAACTGTTAACTCAGCACTGCCAGTGTTACCACCACTGCTAGACAACATCCCCAAGCACCACATCTACACGTCTTTTAAATACCTCCTGGGATGGGGACTCCACCACTTCCCTGGCCAGCCTGTTCCAGGGCTTGACAGCCCTTTCTGTGAAGAAATTTTTCCCCGTATCTAACTGAAACCTTCCATGGAGCAACTTGAGGCCATTTCCTTGTCTCATCACTTGCTACATGGGAGAATAGATTGACGACCACTTCATTATAACCTCCCTTCATGCGGTTGTTGGGAGCCGGGAGGTCTCCCCCCAGCCCCCTTTTCTCCAGGCTAAACAATCCCAGGTCCCTCAGCCACCCCTTGTAAGACTTGTGCTGTAGACCTTTCATCACGTTCCACCACAGGCCGGGCTGGCTTGGGAGCAGCTCTCACAGACTGGCCAAGAAACCACTGGCTAGAAAGAAGCGATGGGAAAA
This sequence comes from Ceryle rudis, assembly GCA_033439905.1. Lineage (NCBI taxonomy): Eukaryota > Metazoa > Chordata > Aves > Coraciiformes > Cerylidae > Ceryle > Ceryle rudis. The sequence continues at coordinate 91,304 of JAAGNO010010155.1, forward strand.
CCCAAGCTGCCCAGAGAATGGAGAACAAACCACCCCGACAAGGGAAGAGACCCAGTTTCAGCTTCAGCCCTCAGTGTGGCTGTGGCTTTTCGGGTCAGTCAGGTCTAGGCAGCACTCATGAAAATTTTGGGTCACACATCATATAACTGATTGCTCAAATGCTTTATAGGCAAAGCTACTTACTGAAAAGAAACAACTATTAAGATAAGCTACTCTGTAGGTTCAGGAAGAAGAGATGATAAAAGGTCAGATAATGACAGTGCACGATGACAGGAAAACCAAACTCAAGTAGGGAACTAATAGTGACTAAAGGCAGATGTCCTCCCTCAGAGAACTCACCCATACCTGATCCAGGGCTCATCGTGCAGAACAAGGACTCAGCTGAGGTACTGTGAGGCCCTTCCACTGGGTATTAACCAAGATACAAAGGCTGTTACGTTTTTCAACCAGAAACAAAAATTGTTTCAGAAACCAGGCTACAATGTTGTTGGAGCTCACTGGAAACCCGGCTGTCACTGGTGGCAGCAAACAAAACAAATCCGAGCAGGTGTGCCTCACCGATTCAAACTTTTTCATTATTTCTACATGGAACATCCCAGTGTAAACACAGCAACCCCAGACGCATGAAAATCAGATGATTCAGGCGACCCCTGAAACCGGTACTGTTAATGAGACTTCTTGCTCTCTAACCATGCATAAACGTAGAGCTATGAAGCAAAACACCTTTCTACTCTAATTAGTATTATAAAGAAAATTAATTGTTAGTCTTCATCTTTTCTGACTTTTTTTATTATGATCTATCATGTGTTAAAAAAAGGAAACTCTAACCAGATTATTTTTTAACACGCTTTAAGGGATTTTTCTACAAGGATAAAATTAAAAGAAATTATTCAACCTTTCTCCAGCTGAGCAATCGTCAAACATCTTGCCGTGTCATCTCTTTCCCTGTATTCCTTAGGAAGGGACTAGATGCACTTAATTCAGGTTATAAAACTTAGCAGGGCCTACACCTTTTCTTATTCTGCATTTAAGAGATTTGCAGATTCACAGTCAAGCTCTAAATACAAATCAGCCAATACATAAATAATGATGCATTATTATTTTATTATCATTAATAAATAATAGCAACAATAAGAAATCTTGCCTGAGTCAGAACTCCACAGTTTGACTCCAAGACCAGACTTTATTGTCCGATGGGAAGAGAACCAGTAATGATGGGATGGTATGAAGCAGAGTATGACGCACCCATTTCATACTGCTAAGGCCATCTTTTCCCAGGAGATTCTTGCAGTGCAAGAAGAGGCTCAATGCAGGAAAGGCATAGGCTTGTCTTAGTATACCTGTGCTGCAGGCTGAACGTGCAGAAAAAGCATGAGTGCAAGCTAGACAGAGTAAACACACTGCTCTACTCCCTCTCTTTCCAGGGAAAAGATGGTCTTTTAAATGATGTTGAAAGCAGGGCTTGTTCATGCTGAGGGCAAATTCGCAGCTATTCACAACTTCACCATTCCAGAGACTAGTTAATAAGGTGGGCATCTGAGAGAAAGGCTCTTGTTATTCAGCTACAAATAAAAGTAGCAGATGGGCAACTTCCGTCTGGCTGTGAGTAAATAATGAGAAAGATTACTGGCCGCAGCACAAGCTAGGAGCTGAAAAGAGGATTAATGTGATGTTTTCCAGCAAGACAGCTTTTTTCCCCCAAGCTCTAGAAAAGCTACATTAAGAGTAATCTAAGCTTTTATTTCTGACAACGCCAGGAGAAGGTTTCACAGCCAAGAATCCATTTCTTCCACATTAGAGCGTGCTGAAGTGGCTTGCATCGCTTTCCCACACAGCACTGTCTACTGCTTTGCAAACGAGTACCAGGTTATCAGACAGGGACAAGAACAGGAGTTATTTTTGAACAACCACCATCTTTAATCATGGGATTTGGAGGCGTACCTACTATTGTATCAAGGTGGGAGAGCACTGCCAACTCCATGACTACTCCAGCTGGCAGCAGCACTGTTTAGGAACGGCACAGGCAGAGCCTGCACTGGGAAGCTGCTGGGTTTTGCAGACAAACCCCAGTTAGAGGGTGATGGTCAGAGGTCAGATGAAGCCGCACGAGTGTGTCCCAAGGCCAAGTATCAGGTGTTTCAAGACAAAAGCCTCTCGTCCAACTCCCCCACAATTCTGCTTTGTGAAAAGCTATCCTGCAGGCTTTGTCTGGGGAGCTGAGCTTTCACCCAGGGTGCTTCTTAGTCACTAATGCTAACAGCAAAATGGCACGTATGGGATCGCCAGTGAGACTGCCAGTGAAAGTCAGGCTTCCACCTCAGACCTCCCTCAGCGTTGAATGGCTCGCCTGAAGAGCATCCCCTGCGACATCATCACTGAGAAAAAAGAATCTGGTTTCTGGTGGACAGATGTTGCCTCCCCCATATCCACCCCAGTTTGGTCCAAGACCACAGATAAAATGACCTCTGAAGACCACTGTCTCTTATCCCCTAACTCCACGGCATGATGTCAAGGCTGTTGACAGGGCTGCTAGCCCTGATGAAGATGTGCTATGCACTCAGGACTCCAAAGACTGTGAATCAATCGTGTTCTTAGGCACGTGTGTAGTGAAGATCTTAAAAATTAGAAGGACTTAAAATAACAGGATCAGGTAAATCTGAGCTCTGGGAGTTTTGAACCAAATTCCAAACTCTCTGAGTTGGGATACAATGGTGCAAGACCACAGTTCGATGATCAGAACAGGCAATGCACTTGCAGAGAATGAATTCAAGGGGCTTTTTTGTTTGGTTTTTTTTGGTTTTTTTTTGTTTTTTTTTTTAATAGAAATAAAATTGAACACACTGAGGAGCTTAGAGGAAGCTTAGAGGGGTTTCAAACATCATGTCTGTGCCATCACCTTTGCATGAGTTCAAAGCAAAACATGCAAATGGGTACAACCCATCAGAGTAATAAGAGAAAATGATATAGGAAGGAAAAGGGGAGGTAAAGGAATACCTATCAAGTGAAGTTGATTCTAAAACTATACACTGATTTTGGAGATTATCCACGTAATAAGCACAGGTTGAATGCCACGACCTCCTGCAACCACAGCAATCTCTCACTGCCCACAAAGACATGGATCCAACAGAATGAACATACCACCAGTGACATGAAACTTAAGTACACGTAAGTAGTAACTTTGGCTATGTTAGAGGACATGATTTAGCAACATCAGGCATGAAAGCCAAATGTAGATCGGTCCTAAAATGTTTAAAAGTTGTGCAGAATCTCTTAATCAGACATTTTATAAGGTTAGATTCCAGTGAACTGTCGAGACTCTAAGTGACCGCACCGCCTGTTTGTAACAGAAACCCAAGCCACCACCTCAGTGTTGCTGTCCAGTTTACACAAGCAAATGTCACACCCAAATCTCAGACAGGCTGATTTCACTGCGACAAACAACAACCCTCTTCAGACAACTTCTTCAATGCCTCACTGGAGGAGATGGCAGGTCAAGTTTGAAACTATTCTAAATATAAGAGTATAGACGAAGGCAAAGTGAGGGGAGGAATAAAAACATAGGTTATGATGTTCTACTTTCTGTTACATTTTCTGCCAGGGCTATTAGGTCTCCAATGGCTGTCATGCATCTCAGGAGAAACTCTCCTGCACTCCATGGCTCCAATACTGTCATGACAACCTGTCACCAAAATGCTGCGGGATGTGTAAGGGAAGGTTTCCTTTCAACCAGCCATCACCGTTCGACCTTCCTACACTGTTCTGTATTGTCACCAGAGCTGCCGGGATCTGAATCTAATTTGAAACAGGCATTGACAATTAATTTCCACCGAGGGTTACAAACCTTTCTCTCCCTATATTTAGCCTTTTGGTTATCAAGTTTTGACAGACCATGTGATCTTTAGGTAGCTGAAATAGCCATGATTCTTCCAACTCAGCTGAACAGCGCTCGTTTGCCCCGATGAGCAACGTGGCAGGACAGCTTCCTCCACATGCCTTTTGCTGCCTCGTACGTGACTGATGCTGTCAGGCAGAGGAACGCTCCTTGTGCACTTCCAAGTAAAATGAAAGGCCTTTCACAGAGACTTCAGCTAGCCTTCCACGCCGAGCTGCACACTCTCAAATAAGCACAACTTCTGCAAATCAAGAGCAGTCCAGAAGGGAAGCTCATTAAATAAGCGCAATATGAATCTAAGGTCAGATCATGGTTTGGGGGCTTTTTTTCCTTTGCTTTGGTAAACAACTTCTACCGCCTATTGTAAATTCACTGTCACAGTAACAGATCGGGTTCTTCTGCGAGGAGCTAGATAGACATTTTAGGACAAGACTGATTATTTGGGCATACTGCATTTTGCAGTTCTTTATAAGTTATTAGCCTAGTACTTGGAGAGATTTGTTATCCTCCCTTAGGAAAACATGAGATGTTACATGGAATAACACATTATGCTAACAATCCCAGGCTGGCTACTTTTCGAGAACCGTTTTCTTCTCCAAAATAAGACCTGAATTTTATAAATGTGGCCATTTTCCTCTTTAAAGGGCAAAACTCCTTTTGTTTTCCAAGAATATATATTCTAAGTCTTTCAAAGCTTAATGTTGGAATTATTCCACCAGGGTCCTGTGATGTCTTCACATTACTTAATCTGTTCCTGTCAGTTCTGACTTGTCTTTAGCACAGTAAAAAACCTGCTTCCATTCAGGAGGTCTCTTTCATTTGTTTGGGTGCAATTGATTGAAAAATTATTAAAGATGGGAGGATTAAAAGTGCAGGAATAAGATACTCAGGGCCAGATTGTGATCTTTTTACTCACAGGAGTGAGTCCACTGACATGAATGTAACTAACATGGGAAAAGCAGATGTTAGAGCAGAACCTGGACTCCAGTGTTCATCAGAAAACCTGGGACAGCATCCAGCACTCCCTGTCTCCATTGGAGCTCCTTCAGATTTTGCTTTCTAACTTATCTATGAGATAGTTTTGGCCTACTGAGGCTCAAGGTTAATAAATGCAAAGAGAGAAATTTAATTTGTCGCAGTTGAAATACTTATTTGCAACAAGGCTCTGACTACTGATCCTTCACCTGGTTATGTGGATTTGTCTTTCTCCTTTTGAGCCCTACTAGTGCCTAACAGGGCTTGAAACTTTCCTGACTTCAACCCTAGAAAGCCCCTTGTCTCAAGGTCTGTGTGAAAGGACTTGCTTTAGGTCCTTTGGCAAGGATGCTGCTGCTTCTGCTTTCATGACCTGGAGCTTGCGTTAGGTCCAACAGAGATCCAACCAAGTGTCATTTGGTGGATGTCAATACAGGCAAAACATTAATAAGTAGTCAGGAAATAGGAAGCAAGGCCTTTTAACTGGTAACTCCACAACTGGCTTGTATTGAGTCTCTTGATTCTTCCAAACTTATGTTTCCAGCCCTAGTATAAAGCCTTTCTGTTTCGAGCTCCCAAGAGACACACTAAAGAAAAGCAATTTGAAGTCCAACAGTCAGAGTTGGTGCCCCTGCGTGGACTCCCCTCATACACAATCATTCAGTTGTGTACATATGGGGCACATCGTCTCTCAGAGAAACAGAAGATCATTTAGAGGCTTCTTTTAAAAGAGGACTGCCAACACCTTCCCATGTTTACTGAATTGTTTGGAGGCTTTCCAGCGTGGGTGGCAGCTCAGTTACGCTTGCTAGCAAGTCTTTTACAGAACTTGGCACCACTGCTACTAACGTGCAATGGTATGGAAGAAACATCAGTTAACAGTAATTCAGAAGCACTGTAAATACTCTACCATGTTGTTTGTAAACAAGCCTTGGGAGGTAGAAAGTTTGGACTGGAGACGTAATTCTGGGAAATTGGTCATTAGTGAGAAGGCCTGGGGAGAAATAATGTGAGTTTCCGATGGGTTTCTTTGCAGCCTGCAACACCTTTCCAGTTCATGAGAACTAAATGTTTTTCCTTCCGCTGTCCTGCATGCTTCCCTTTCCTGGCTCCTTTTATTCTCTTCTTTCCTCCAGTTCAGGCCTTTTTGCCTGCTCTTAGCACCACTTGGCCACTGTACCACCATCTGCTGCCTCTGCTCTTGTTCCCCTGTCATGCTTCTTGTAGGAGTCTGAGCTGGACTTTGTCTGACCTGGCCTCTGCTGAAAGATAGGGGTCTGACCTGAACTAGTCATCCCTCTAAAAGAGGATGACCACCCTCTAAAAGCAATGAGAAGACAGGCATTCCCAGAGCATGGGACAGTCCATCCTAAAAGATGGAGCTATCCAAAATCTCAGATTAAAGGCTAATCCTACCAGCAGCAGTTACGGTTCTACCGCCTCCCACTCCACCACCTCCTAGCCCACCGCTATAGAACAAGCAAGACTGGCATTGAGGGGTACTCCCCTGGAGCCAGTCTTTTGGACCTCTATCTAGCCACCGATTTTCATAAACCTCCAAAGACTCCTATTTCCTCAGCAAATTTGTTCAGAATTTCTTTGCGGTGAGACTGAGGATGATGGGCCTGACAGAGAGAAGGATGCAGCAAAAGGCAAATAAGCAAGGAGACAGCCTTTAGGCAACCCAGACAAGAAGTATTTGATCAAATTTTTCTAAGCTATTCCTTACTTTAGCTCTACATTCCTTGCTACTTCTTCACTCACACGTGTAAATCTCTATGTCTTCATCACCTCATACCCCAGCATTGCATGGATTTTTTTTTGCCTTTTTGACCTCACAAGTTCCTCCTTTTCTGGTAGATGTCACGAACTGTACTACAGAGAAATAGTTTTCTTAACAGTTTGAGTATGATTGATCTTCTCTTAACAGCCATTCCTTCCCTCTCCCTTCTTCAAGAGATGAAACATATCCTGCTTGAAGTCTCATAACCAACCCCCATCTACTACTAATCCTTTCACATATATGCTTCAGATGGAGATGCGTGCAGAGCCAGCGCCACACATTCAGTCTGCTTTCAACAGGGTGCCTTCGACCTGCATCTCTGCATTGAACTCTTCAAAACTTTCCCATTACACTCAGGTCTGTGGAGGCTGCAGTCTCCCATACCCTCGCTCGGTGCTCTTAACAGTTTTGGGTGCCAGGAAGAAGCAAAGCAAACGATCAGGTGTCAGAAAAACATGACCTGTGAGGAAACCCGTATTCACTGCTTAGTCTGAGAAAAAGCTGAGGGACGACAGGACAAAATTTACATCAGCTTTGTGAAAAAGGACTGCTGCTATCAGCTCCCCACATCCACTGTGGATACGACAAGACGTAGCAGGACTATGTAAGAAAATCAGAACAGACTGCCTGGGAGGGCTGCGAAGGCACCATCACTGAAGGTGTCTCGGGAAAGATCAGAAGTTTGTCAGAAGCAAAGCCAGGTGTATTTGAGTCTATGCCCAGAGGATTCATTAAGCTCTCTCTTCATGTGTCTTCTACTTTACTACTCTGTGACTCAAAGAGAAACACCTATTAAGTTACTCCACTGTGCTGCATCAAATATCTCTATACAAACCTCATTCATCATAATCCAGGAGAGATTTCAGAGAAGAAAAACGTTGTAATTCACTGAAAGCTTTTTACTACTGAGAATAGGACACAGGCCTTTTGGAACACCTTTCATACTGATGCAGACATGACAAACTGAACCGCTCACAAATCACCACCTTAACTGACATTTCTGACAACACTAAAAGCTCCAGGACTCCTGCCTTGGGTTTTGGGAACAAGTTAGGCTTTTTTACTTGGCGAAGCACTGCTGAAGGCTGGCTCGTAGGATAAGGTAAATGAAACCATCCCTCAATTGCCTTGGATGCCAGAGGATGCCATGCAGCTTTAGCACTGCAGTGGACTCCTGTAGACCAAGCTGCTGGCTGGTGGTGGGGAGGTGGTCAGGGGTCTGCAGCACTGCCTCTCTCTCCAGCAGAGGCAAACTGATCACAGCCACAGTATGGGGCTCATCCTGATCTTCCTCCTTCTGCCCGATCCAGCTCCACTTGTCCCATCTACTCTTTTACTACTACTACTCCTCCTCCTGGTGTTACTACTGTTTCTTATACTACATTTCTCCTTTTGTAATAATGAGGTGATCTGGAAGAAGGGTGACTTGGTTTGCCAACCAGCAATGCTTACTGGGATGAAATGTGATTTATCTTCTCTCCACACTAGTCCTTAAGCATTTACCAGGGAGAGCTTTCCTTCAGATATCTTTGTTTTCTTTTCACGTCTGCCCATCATCTCTGACACTTGGATGAGTGAAAACTATAAATGCTACAGCGATATTCTTACAGGACAGATAAAATCATCAGTTCAGATTAATCTTTGTGCAAATTAGAGAGAACAGGAAAGGAGCTGTTCTGGCACTAACACACCTGATACCTTGGGCTACACGAAACAAAAGTTTGTTCGAATACTGGTAATAGCATCCTTAGTGGCTGTTAGCAGTGGATTATCTTCCATGCTGTTTATGAACACATTATGCAAATTTGTCGTTAAGTGAAGGGGTTTTGTCACTCACTTTGCTGCTTAAAAGCTTGCATTTAATTAGCTCCTCAATGTGGGGCTACTCTGGCATTAAAAAAGGGAGCCAGTCACCTGCAGGGAAGCTGCAACAGAGTAATTCTGGATCTGGAGTGCAGCATATCTGGGCACAGTTACACACTTGGCCACATAAGGGCAGTGCTTCTCTGCCTGAGACCCCAGCTAGGCAGGGGGACCCAGCCAGAACTGGCTGCACATCACTGATCTGCTCCACCGGGCCTGCCCTTCTCCACATCAACAGGAGTCACCATGGAAGATGAGGACAAAAAAAAACTGTCAGAGGGTGCTTTATAGCAAATGCCAACAATTAAAAGAGTGGAGGACATTGATAGGACTGAAAGGACATTGATAGTGCTGCTTTGGACGCATGACCTCTGGGGAACGAAGGAGCTAATAAGCAAATCAAGATGCATGAAAACAGCAGCTCCAACGTTTGAAAAGCTTCATCAGCTGAACACCAAACACTGAAGCTCAGCGTGAAGGGAAGGCTCGGGTAAGTTATTGCTTATTTTTGCCAGCTGATGACAGGTGTGAGAGATCGAGAGCTTTCATGTTTTCTACCCATTTTTTTTTCCACAAACACATCTTTGTGTAATGACAGAATCAGTTAAGTGCAACTGGAGTTTGAATTCCAGGTTTGAGTTCGTTTCATTCAACTTTCTACGCTGTTTATTTCATACAGTCAGTGCCAGCAACAGCAGCACAAAGTAACCAAAACAACTGCAACGACATGTCCAGAGATCATGCTACCAGCATTCAGTGTTCAATGAGACTCACTGGAAAGGAAATACGCATGGGTTTTCCCACTAAATAACAGAAATTCACATATATCCTTGTGTGTACTAAAAAGCAATACCTTAAACCAGAAAGGATTGAATACGCTGTGTGAATGAGACAAAACTAGATCTTCTTGACTAATCTCTACCTGAATCTTATTTAAGTCCTCCTCATTTTTTTTCTTGCAGTTATTATGAGTGTAAAAAATGCTGCTATATTGCAGAGGGGTTTCTGTATGAAGATCAGAGTCTTTTATGTTTGCCTTAGAAGTATTCCCTCAATTGGGGTCAAACAGTTGTTTCTTTCCACCGAACCACTGAGGTTAGCAGGGACCTCCCGAGATCAACTTGTCTAACACCTTCCTGCTCAAGCAGCTTCGTTCTCTAAGAAAGAGGAATTGCAGCCAGTCGCTGCACTGACATTAAAGCATGTATATTGATCTGACCGAAAGGCCCCACAAGTCCTTGGGACGTATTTATTTGGATTTCACTGACTGGGGAACCAGACCTCAATGAATCAAAAGGGGGGCTCCTGTCATTTGTTACGCTGGTTTCCCTCTCTGAACGTGTGTTTTCTGCACCACTTTGTCACTCCTCTTGAATTACAGATTGCAGTTACATTAGAGAATAAATCTAACTGCAACTGTAAGGCAAACCCCATTTCAGATTAAGGAAGGCATACGGTCTCCCCCGAAGGCCTTCACATAATTATTGTGGATTTCAGTTACAAACAGTTCAAACAACCGTAGGGGATGTTTTATATGGGAAAATTTAGAAGAGTAAACAGGGGTAGCTTGGCCAAATACAGATGAAGTTATTTCTCTTTCAGCCACTTCCACAAGAGAAAAATATTTGATGAGTCTGCTCTCGGGATTAGAATGAAGTGTGTGCTCATGTGCTTGCAGGTTTGGGCCTCAGGATCTAATCCTGCAATGTTTTCTACAAGTATTCTCAATTTAATCAGTAAAAATACTCCCTGCCACGTGAGTCTTGAGAATGTATTCCCTAGGAAAGAAAAAAAATGGTAAGAGCAAACAAATACTGATGGCTTTGGGAATAACAACGTGGAAGAGGGATTTTAAGAGCCTGAGACTAAAGATTGTGAAGAACAATTGATGCACAACAGAACAAACAAATAAACGTTTAAATGGGGATAAAGTTGCACTAAAATGGGGGGAGCTGTGCAATCATTTCCCCGACACGATTTGAAATGATATGGCATCTCGACTGTACCAACAGTCGGCAGATTTTCTTCTGCTGTTGGTGCCTTTAGAAGAAATGGAACAACCCAGTGCTATCTCAGTAAGTAAGAAAGACTGGACTTTTAATGGTAATGGAAGAACAGAACTGACAGTGTTTCTGTAAATTGTATGAAGTTCAAACCGGCGCAACTTTGTGAATATGAATGAGAATTAGTAACGATTTCTTTTAGTTTGTGTAATCTGATTTTTAATAGTAAAGAAAGGCTTAAAATTTTTATGTTGGAAAAAAATAGAAGCATCTATGGCATCCGATTGATTCTATGTGACTGTCTGCGTTCAGGGACCGAAATGCCAGAATTCTATCATGGACAATCCCTTTGCAAAGAAAAGGCAGGTTTCAGGTTTTTACTCGTCTCGCTTTGCTTTTCTTACTCTTCTTCTAATGTCTGCTTAATAATAACTGGCAACACTTTTGCCTAAACTGGGGAAAACAGAACAAGAGCTAAATTCTCTTTATCCCAGATCAATGTATCTGGAAGTTCTGAGGCCTACATAATGCCTTTTGTTTGATGTCCTATTTTTGACTGCAGAAAATTATGCGTATAATGGAGACAGAATATACCAACCGAGCAGGTTTCGAATGCAGGTACAGAAATAGCCTGTATATATGTAAATAGCACCTACATACACACATAAAGCTTTATTCAGGTTTCCTGACTCAGTGTTGGCTTCATTAAGTCCTAAAAATAGCCTTGCAGAAGCTTTCTCCCTACAGGAACATAAACAATACTATGGGTGTTCTATTATGGGCAGTGGTAGGCTGGTGCACTTTCACAATCCTAAAAGAAACTGATGTGGTCTTTGAAATGCCTGACTTTGAAGAACCTAAACCCAATAATTAATTTAGGAAATGGTTATCTCAGAGAAAATAAAAACTAATGAACAGTTATGTAACCCTTAGAACACTGGAGCTCTCCAGGCTGCCAGCAAAATCAGGGCTTTGGAAAATAGACGTCAACACCTACACTACATATTTACTCTCCAAAGGGTTACTTCAGTGTTATTAAGCAAAACTGTCAGCTTAAATGATTGCAGCATTGACAAACAGCTTCTCCTTGGCAGCCAGGAAGCCTTATATTTCATGCCAAGATGGCATCTGCCATTCATAATTGCTTGGACGAGTCAAAGAATCTTCACTACAGTGCCATAAACTCTTGTATTCTGTCTTTTACTTTGGTATCCTGCACTTTGACCTTCAGTGCTATTCACTTTTAATAAATACAGCAAGAACCAAGACTAGAAATGACAAAGACAGACCTTGGCGAGGTGACAGTTACATCTGATGATCGCTCTTTTGCTATCATTTGCTACATTTTTAGGCATAAAGAATTCTCAGGATGGAAGCTCTGGGTAGGAAATGATGGTTCCAGACAACAAAACGGGCTAGTGAACATTGCCTTAGTATATTGGCGACACAGCCACGATCTAACAAGCCCTGGCAACGCATGCAATATTGCCTTGCTTACCTTTGATGTCTGGTGATCAGAAATAACTCATAAAAAATAATTACTTTGGCCTCAAGCCATTCTAGCAAATTAAAAAGAGAAAGATACCTGGACGTATCCATTAAAAAGAAATGCTGTGTCTACAGGAAGTAGAAGAAAAGAAAACCTCTCTTTTAAAATGCTTCACATGTTGATGTTTGTGTTCACACCAGCTTTGGAGGCCTCTGCGGTCCAGGGGAGAGCTCACTCACGTACAACATAGAGAAGTCTGAGTTGCTTTCTTTCACAGTCCCAGCTGCCATTAGGTATGAGCATCGCTACCGTACACAGCCCCCTGCGTGTTGCATTTACATCCCCTCCCTGTTCTCAGTGCGCAGCTGCCTTGGCTGGAGGAGGACCCAAAAGAATGATTCTGCTTTTTTTTCTGCCATGCACCGACCTTCCTCCAGCTGCTGTTTGCCTGGCACCTTTATTCTGAAGGCTCACAGTGCAGCACTTACTCTCTGTATGCTACAAACACATATGATAAACTCATGCTACTTGTCCAAAGACGGGTTCGGACCGGACTAGAACAAAGAAGTAGATGACAGAAATCCACACATATTACATATTTCCGTGGAGCTTTGCTGAATAGCTGTGTGTTAAATTTACTATTTCATCCTGGATTTCTCTGTAGTTGCTTGGCTGAAGTTCTCTCCACATCTTTCTCTGCTCTGTTGTAAAAGGTTTCTTTGCAGTTAAAAACCCTTCCATGGCTCACCCAGGAGCTGAGTGTGATCACATGCAATGAGATGAGGTACAAAGGTCTCCGTTACTCAACGGATATGGTACTTTGTGGCATGACCTCCTTGCTGGTAAAAGTCTTGCTTGTCAAACTCTAACCCTCTGAGAGGCTATTACAAAAGTGGTCTTCAAAAATTCTTTGTTTCTTCTTCAGTAGGGATTTTTCTGCTCTGAGAAAATGGGAAGTATGAATGAACGAGCTCAGTACTGACTGTCACTATGCGTCCTGTCGTGTCTGCCTGCCTGGAACAGATGGGCTGCTGGGCGATCTGGTGGTGAAGTCAGGTTCTGAGTGCTCTCTGGTTAGGGGATTGCTCCCAACAGAGGTTTAGGGTTGGGGCTCTGGCTGGCTGAGAGGTAAAACAGCCACCACAGAGCTGGCTGCGACTGTTTTGGTTTTGTGCTGTTCGGTGTTTTTTTTTCACAGAAAGTGTATTAGAGATATTGCAAAAAAGCCCTGGTAATCCTGCTTCCCCTGACTGCAATTTTATTCTGGAATGACCATATAAAGGAACCCCAGACTGACTTCTTCTCCAGGGTTTTAAATTTAATTGCAAGATCTGGGACCTGCTGAACTTTCCCGTGCTTCCACACAGAAGAAAATTTATTCCTATTCCTACTTGATCTCCTAAGAGCAGTGGATATGTGAGTGTGAGGGGGAGATCTCCAGTTACTGGAAGCTTGTACACAACCTCAATTCTCATAAAATAATAACAACAAATGAAAAATGCAATAAAAGACATGACATGGCTTTTACTAGCTAAATCTAATTTATAATCCAAAAGCTTCCTTTAATATAAAATGCCGTCACAGTAAAGAGATGGTTATGAAGCTAATACCAAATGCAGTCAAAGGAAAGAGAATCCAGAGACATATTGTTTAGATCTTGTCAGTCACTTATTCACAGAATCATAAAATCACAGAATCCTAGAATGGTTTGGGTTGAAAGGGACCTTAAAGGTCACCCAGTTCCAACCCCCCTGCCATGGGCAGGGACATCTCCCACTAGACCAGGTTGCTCAGAGCTCCATCCAACCTGGGCTTGAACACATCCAGGGATGGAGCAGCCACAGTTCCCCTGGGTAACCGGTTCCAGTGTCTCACCACCCTCAGAGAGAAGAACGTCTTCCTTATTTCTAATCAAAATCTCCCCTCTTCCATTTTAAAGGCATTACCCCTCATCCTATCACTACATGCCTCCTAAACAACGAGGGATTAACGAGAAGTGTTAGTACTGGCTGGTAAATACCTCAACGCACGATTCTCCTTGACATTCACAGCTTCCCTATTCTGACTTTCCTGGGAGTGAAATGTCAATTTTGAAAAACTTCCCAGAAGCAGAATACTTTCCCCTTCTTTCACTAAGTTCCATCTAAGCAGATGTGTTAGCTATGCATTAAGTTATTACCCTCTCAAATGGAGGCTGAATGCGAATTAAACAAAAGCCCTCGCCCGAAGCCGTTGCAGATGTGAACTCCAGGAGAATGAAAAGAAACATTTCAAAGCAGAGAGGAATACCTCGACTCAGAGGCAAACATCAGTCTATCATTTTTGCTTTGGATTTCAGAACAACCACTATGAACCACGAGATCCTGCTCCCCAACTGATTCTGCTAGTCTCATGTCATAAATATTCTGAGCTGATGGAAGCAGATGTTCATTTTTACCCAGAGGTCACATACAGTTTCCCATACAGTGCTTGTCTGCAAGGCAAAATAACCTGATTTGTTATGTAAAACAGAACTGCATTTTATTGCTCTGTTTTGCTGTCACATAACCAGAGCCTGGGTACATATGAAATTGAAAGTCTTCTGTCCAAGACATATTTGATAATAAGATCAGGTTATAAATATGACCCTGTGACATCAGGTGACCTTTTGGAAGTCCTGATAGAATGGGGACGTAGCAATGAATTTCAGAAAACAGAATTACAAAGAAACAACTGGGAAAGCTGCATTTTAAAGCCATTTGCTGTCCTTTTTCTTGGGAAGTTAGCTGCAATAATCTCCAACAAAAAGTGCCCTGAATAATAAATGTGAAGAATTGGATGGTACACGGAGTATATGTAATAGGGAGGAGGTGGAAATGCAATTACCGATAACTACTCTGAGACGGTACAGAATGCACAGCGTAGGCTATTCGGGCACTTTGCCATGATTCTGAGTTAGCACTAAAGTTTTGCTAGTAAACCATGACAACCGCTGGTTTTATTAGTTTCAGCGATGGAAATTTATCAGTTTACCACACAGCACTAGGATGCAGAACACTTGAAAATCGGGGATGCTGCTGCAGCCTGAGAAATGAAATGACTGCAACGAAGAATTGGTGCTACAGGAAAGGAGCCTGTAACACCCTCAGCGGATTTTTAACACACTGGTCAAGCTGCATGAGTTAGGAACGTTCATTTGGTCCCACTTGGAACTTGTGACATCTGCAACTCTTCCCCCTATAGGTCTACAACCCCGCCACGATGCCTGCGCGTTGCATGGAGACTCCACGTCCAGAGGCAGCAGAGTTAATGGTGCTCCTCTAACTCATTCTCCAAGGCGTGATCCCCTGGAAAGAGCGATGCTGGGAAGCCCTGTCTTGTAAGCCAACACACAGTCAGAGAATCATGGAATCATAGAATTGTAGAATCAATCCTAGAATGGCAGGGGCTGGAAGGGACCTCTGGAGATCAGCGAGTCCAACCCCCCTGCCAGAGCAGGGTCACCCAGGGCAGGCCACACAGGAACAGATCCAGGTGGGTTTGGAAAGTCTCCAGAGCAGGAGACTCCACAACCTCTCTGGGCAGGCTCTCCATCTTAAGTCTGCCACGTCTCCTCTTCACCCAGCCCTGCCAGGGGAACTCACACGGGTTTATCGGCCACGCTGCTGGATAACTGAAAGCACTTGCACAGTTTCCAGCCTGCCTGGAAGAGGCAAACTGAACCATTTTCACTTTTACCTGTTGGACATGGACAGGTCCTTGCTTCCTACAGAGAAAACCAGAGTCTCAGAAGAAAACTATTGACAATAAAGTTGCAGAGTGAAAAATCTCTCATCCACAAATCAGAAGAGCAACGAGTCTCAGATGAAACACTCAATAAGCCATTCCACGATGGGAGTTCAATTACCATATATGCAGCTGTCTACTGCATAGAAACAGACCCTTTTCAGTTAGTATGTGGTGATTAGGACAAAATTCACCAATTAAATGACTGCTCTAATTAGAGGCTGAAAAATGTTTGCTAAGAAGCCATTTTGAGTAGCAAAAGATGACTCAGTAATTTTTGTGAGCAATATTGAATTCTCCAAAGTTTCTGGAAAACAGAAGGTAATGGCTCACCTGGGACAAAAGATGAAATATTGCCCCACTCTCTGTTCCAAAACAACTGGTAATTCTTCCAAAGTATTAAAGTCAACCTATTCTTGCAGCAGGGGATGGTTAAATCCTTTCCAGCCCCATTTCTGAATACGATAGTGCTTCCCAAGGAACTACTGTCAATCTGTATTCCTGCAGTTCCCCAGACAGAGACGTTCCAGATAAGCTGATCTAACAACTTGCTGTCACAGAACTGGAGTCCCAGTGCACTCTTTTCCCACTTCTGCTCTTGATTACAAGATCCTCCTGTTTCTGTACAACTCCTGGTGCTCACTTGACCTCACTGTAAGCTGATTTCATTCATAAATTTTGGAGGAAACTAGAATAACAGGGCAGAAGAAAATGAACACTTTTTTTCCAGGCTGGGTGTGTGTATCAGCTCTCAGCAAGGTCTGATGAGGGCTGCAGTAGGAAAAGCAGGATTGTACAGCCAGGAGCAGGGATAGCAGGGGAAGAGGGTCAGACAAGCAAGTAACGATATTTAGATTGTAATTAATTGGTTAAGGGGGGTGTGGGTAAAGGTTTAAAATGTCATTAAGAATATGGTTTCCATCCAGAAGGCCAATTCCACTTGTTCAACGGGGGGCCAAACTCAAAATGAAGCAAACTACATGGTTTTTAGGGAAAGATAATTCCAGCAACAAATTCACAGAATGAAGACACAAGAAAAGGGCTGTCACACAGCACAGTTTACCAGATCCAAGAACGCCTTGCATTTAACTTTAAGGTCAGATGCATTCTGTAAGGTCTTTTCCTCCCAGGACAGACAAATAGGTGCAACAGCACACGCCTCTCTTAATCAGGACGTGCATAATCAGGATGACACCTTATTAGGATAGAGTCCAGAGAACCTGTTTAGCTTAATGACAGGGAATGGTAACGACACTGCTTAACCGGGATGGTATGAGCAAAAATTTCACTTAATGGGATACATGCAGATTGTGTCAGGGGGATAAGTGGTGTTTAACTAAGTGTGAAATTCTAAGGCCGTGTCCCTTAAGAAAGAAATAGTCAAATAATAAAGAAATTGAACTGTAACAAATAAAATTTGTGGCCTTGTGTTTATAGGCAGCACTAGAGTGCCGTGTACACCCAAAAAAAATGTATTTCAGAAAAAGAACTTTTTTCCTTCCTGCACAGATTGTTATTTTTCAGCTGTTTTCATTTTTTTTTGAACTAACTGATAGGCAGCTTTACAAAATAAGGCTTTAGCCGAGGCTGATCTGAAGCAGTTCATTGCAAGGGTTAGCTCTTCTACGTGTGAATTTTACCTGGATAAAGACACCACATGATAGTTTGCTGGTCTTTGGCTGGATGGTCATAATGTAGAATTCTGTTCACAGTGAGAAAAGCTGATATATGAACTTCATTATCTGATGATGCTCTCCGATATCAGCGTAAGATTTCAAGTGCAGTGAAAAGTATAAAGCTGATCCCAAGCATGCACCTAAGCCAGGCCACTCAGTGAATGGGGAGGATGTCAGAAACAAACTGTGACAAAGTGCTGCATCTGGGGTAGTAGTCCAACTGCCTACCTCCTGAACGAGGACTCACGGGGAAGCCACAACCGAGGCCTTTGTCCTGGCTAAAGTAACATTTATAGGACTTGGCATTCTTCAGACTTCTTTTATGGCTGCTTCAAATCAGGACAGCTTACTGAGGGGCATCAAATGGTTGATAGATGCTCTCATTAATGAAAATTTAGTATACTATTTCTACTGGGATATGCCTTGTTTTGGTATTTTGGAAAAGCTGCCGTTTAGGATCGGCTGCCAAGTTGAAGACTCTAAAGATTCCCCAGCAAACTGCCCAGATTAATATCATGGGGCTCTGTGAGGGATAGCTTAGAAAGTATGCGGTCCAAGTATTTTTTAGCTGATGTTAACTGGTCAGGCTGTCTGGCTGCTCCCATCCGCTTCAGAAGGGCTTCCATGTCATACAGTTAGTTGCTCAGTACAATACAGAATCGATTTACATAGGTGAAAACATATTTTTGGAGACTAAACTCATATCTGCTGGGGTTTTTACTAGTAGAGCTGCAATGGTGAAGGACAAACACCCCTAAGCATCATAGGGGCTGACAGCAGGGACTCAGCTGCAGACAGGCATCCCTCACAAGACACTGCTTCTGCTTCTTCATTGAATCACTAAACATATCTATGTAAGATAGAGGCTCGGAGAAATGACCTTTTGAACACCAATATATGTACACTGCTTTGTTTTGGTTTGTTTTTAATTCCATGAGCATCCTTTGATGAAAAAGGATTTTTGATAAAAAGTAAATAAAAAGATTGTTAAAGAAACCAAAAGAGGTTTGCTTCTTTTTTGGGTTTTTCTAAATGAATTATGAAAATGAGTTTTCTAGTATTTCAGATGCCCCAGTTATCATTATTAGCAAAGTAATTTACAACATTTTTTTTAATGATAGGGAATACAAAGGCACCTACTTGGATGGGTCAAAAAATGTACAGTCTTTATTTTCACTGATGAATTTGCAGGTTTATGTCAACGCAAATAAAACGTTGGCTGTTGTGCAGCATTCGTAATTGTTATCCTTAAATGAATAAAATGATGTGGATGGGGTAAAACTGTATCATTCGGGACAGTTATTTCATGTGGACTTTCTGATTCTATCAAAATATAATCAAATGATGTACAATGATAAATGATACATAGATTATAAAATGTATCAGGTTAGAGCAATGGATACATATTTTGATAATGATGTAACACCGGTGTTACACTGCTCTGAGGTAATAAAAATGCAATGTAATACTGCTGCTTTCATTCTTTTGCTTGGTTTTACTTTTTGTTCAGAAAGAATTTGTCTTTACACATTTCATTCTGGTTCAGAACTTCAGAAATCACACTTGATTTGTCTGATTGTGTCTTCAGACTGCAGGGCAGTAGAGTTATTTCTGATTTACCAAGTGGAAAACCAAGAGATATGATGAAAAAGTCTAGCTGTGGAACTACTCCTCATGCAGCAGGAGATCTGGATATAGCCCATTCATCACTGAGCATTATTTGTCCCTCTGTGGTCTGGCACACGATGGATGTGAGGCTGTGATAGCCCTAGATAAGAGCATCTTGAGCCTCTTTAGTAGGCAGCTGCAAAGACTAAAACTAACAGCTCTGGAGTTTCCAGCTGGCAATGTTAGCTAGGATAGCAGACATCACAAACGTGGGAGCTCATCCAGGAACGAAATGCTTTTACTATGCAAAAAATATAAATTATGTATGTGAAAAACAATACGGATAATAGAACATTATTGCATAAAATAATCATTCACTGCAAACCAACTTGTGAATCTGCATGGATCCAACTGTTCCTTCTCCTGTACTTACTGCATTTTATTTGCCTGACCGAGATAAGAACAGTGCCAATTTTCTTGATGCTGCTGTATGCAGGGAATCTTCAAGCACATGTGGATGCTTCCACACTGCTACAGTTATATATATGTCCACCAAACAGAATAAAACACCACGCCGACAATCGGCCATGGCACAGCTGTACGTTGCCGCTTTACTTTTTGAAGTGCAAAACAGCAGCAGACAGACTCAGTCTCTCTGATTTTCAACTGCATCTTACAAGAGCAAGACTTCTTAAGCCTCTGATAGGATAAACACAGTAGGTTACAGTCAAACTGTGGATAACCCTGTGCTTTATTCAAGCATCCGGCCTCTTTTCCCATGACCTATCCTACTGTAATGAGCTTCCCTAGTGAAGTATATAAGACACGTCTCCTTCTGAAGTAAACAAGACACGTCTCCTTCTGCTCAGACATTTCTGAGGAGTATTTGGAACTGTTTCTGGATCGTGTGGGAAAAAAACCCCAACAAACCCCAACAAAGCCAAAGAGGAGTCAGGAACGATGGAAAGGCACACACGCCACCGCTGTGTAAACTCCAAAGCCTCGTAATCTCCACAGGTTCTCCTCCACGCGGTTATGTGTTACCCGAGTTGCTCAATCCTTGGATAAACCAGCCCGAAGACTACGCCTGCGGAGGGAGGAGCTGCCGGGATGGCAAGGGAGGGATTGATTCAGCAGCCAACTTGTAAAGTCTGATTAAGTGATCTGCCGCTGGTGAAGTCCTTCAGTGACCTGCCTGCTATTTCTGTGTCTAAGTCATTTGTGAAAGAGCCCCAGCACGTGATGCCCTTGCTGACGCATGGACACACCAACGGGGCAGGGTGGCTACTGGCTTTTTGTCTTACAGCTAGGAAAAAGCCTAAACACACCTACTTCCTCTCATTTGTTTCTAATCCAAGGATTGAAAATGTCACATTAGATTGGAATGGGAGCGTCATTAACAACAACAAGACAATTAAAGAGACTTCAAACTGGTTTTCAGATCCTTTGATTAATTTGAAGTAATTTCCTTCCCACAGCAAAACTATCAGCCCATTTCAGAAATCAAACTAGCTTCAAACTTTGGATTCAAGCTCTCTTATTTGTCACTGCTTTCTTGGGTACACTTAATGGAAACGGACTGACAAAAAAGAACCTGTAGAATAGCTACGATGTCTGTACTTCCAGAAGGAAGATTTTCTGGGAAGGAAAGGTCAAAAAAATTCAGTTAATGACAACTTTTATCAGTACCCCACCAAAAACCTGTCTTTTCTTTCTCAGAAATGTGATCTCTTGGACCCCAGGTGATTCAGTCGCTTGCACTGCTTCTCTTTGTGAAGTATTTATCTATCTCAATATCGGAGCTGGAGTTCAGTTAGACACAATTAAACCAGGACCTGCACATACAGAGTAATTATTTAATGAAGATTCTCATACTTGAAAGTACTGACACAAATTTTTCCCTTGGAGAAAGGGAAAATGAATGCACTTCTTGAGTGGTTTTCATTATGTAATGAGATTAACACGATTCATTATATTACAAAGTACTTTTGCTTATCTGAGTAAGTCACTAGCACCGTCAGAAAACCCTCCCAGCAAACGTAAGCAGGCTGATTTTCACTGCTCAGATGTACCTAGCCCTGTGCCTTACACAGCTGAGCAATACTCATGTTTCCCATTGCTAGCTCGGCTGGGTGCATCCTCATGACAATGATGCAAAAAGCTCATGTCGACTACTACACTGTGCTGATGTCATTCACACTTCCTTCTGCCAGAAGCACTGGCTGTGACTGGCAGTGTTACCAGGAGTGGCAGTGGCTGGAAGCTGTAGGGCTGGCCTGTGCATATTGAAAAACCTTCCTCAGGGGATAATCTGGTGGGCAAAATACACACCCCTGTGAAACAGCACACTGGAGAAAAATGTGATCCCTTGCTTTGCTTTGCTTTGTGATGGCTGGGTTTTTTTGTACTCAAATAGAGATACTGCTTGTTACCAGGGTTTGAGAAAGCTCTTATAACCTCTGGAAAGGGTGAGGGGAATCCTTCTCTGTGCCTAATCTCCTACTCCACGTTTTCTACGCTCAGGTGGTATTAGGTTTGGTGAATTTCTAGGAGTTGCTAAAATGGGAGAACGCTTTACCTCTTTGTCAGTGCCATTGCAAGGTAGGACTCACACCGAATCCCTTTTGGTGGGACTTCCAAGCACTGTAAGGTAGCTTATATATAATAATATCCAATATTTTAAGTGCAAAATCAGAGGTGGTAGAACATTTGATTCCGAAGTTTTAATCTCAAGCACAAAATCCGCAAAAACCCTACGTGTTGCTACTCTTTTGGGACAATAAAAAGCTGAACCTTGTTACCACTCTGCCGCTCTCGTATCTAAAGTCAGTAGGAACCACGTCTCCTTCTCAGCGTACTGAGACGGCTACTCTTGAAGCAATCACATGGCCAGCTTGAAATAAGGAAAATACACTATCAGCTTTTATCAGGATGAAATCATCAGATCTGCTCATTCACAGCAGTTAAAGCTGACAAGGCACAGGCAGTGCTCATGCAGGCAGGGCTAACAGGAACACATTTTTTTTATAAAAGGCACCTAAGCTGCGTCTTGAGCTGAGATCTGGCCTCACGCAGATTAATATCCCAGAGTCACAGATGGCAGGGGTTGGAAGGGACCTCTGGAGATCATTGAGTCCAACCCCTCCACCAAGGCAGGTTCACCTAGAGCAGGTCACCCTTGTCAAATTTCATAGTTTCCCTCTGCCCAGCTCTCCAGCCTGTCCAGATCTGGCTGGATGGCAGCACAGCCTTTGGTGTGCCAGCCACTCCTGCCAGTTTCATACCATCAGCGAACTGGGTGAGGGTGCGCTGTCCCTTCATCCAGGTCACTGATGAAGATATCGAACAGAACGGGACCCGGTACTGACCCCTGGGGAACACCATTTGTTACGGGCCTCCAGCTAAACTCTGTGCCACTAATCACAATCCTCTGAGCTCTGTCTTCCAGCCAGCAATATTCCAGCCATATGGGAATTGACATCTGTGTACAAAATTAGCACTAGCCTTTTGAAAAAGCAAGACTATCATGGAGCATCTTTTCATAACCAGCAAACTGGAAATGGATATTGGGAGATGCTCTCTAGGACACTTTGGCAACTGGGACCCAGTTCACCCTTCGTGGCGGTCAACTAAAAGGCACCTGTGGACATAACTGAGACTCTGAGACAGTTTCACAGGCATCCTCTCAGCATTTCATTCTCCCTAATGGTAACAAGCAAGTGAGAGTAGGTAAGAAATCTAATGGTAAAGGCAGCCTGGTCCAGCAGGAGTGCCAGTTTAAGACGCTCTTTCCCATCTTATACATGAAAAGCACCTGCATCTGAGGCTGAATGCTACAGCAGACTCCTTTAAGGCACACAGACTGTCAACTGGGATTATACTGGATTACGCTGGTTGAAGCAAGAGTTACCTGAGAAATGACTCCTTATGCTACTTAAGATTAAATCAACAGATTGTACACTAATAGAATTAATTTTACAGGGGGAAAAAAAAAAAAAAGTCTTCATTTAGAGGATGATGGACTCTTAAGAAAGATGCAGTATGTGATTAGAAAGAGAAAAACTTGGAAAGCCAGGTAGATTAATAAAAGTAATGAATGAATGGAGCATGTCAGGTGCTACTAGAATTTTAGTGATGCATTTCAGCGTCTTTCAAAACAAGTCTTACTTTGCTAATTAATACAAATTACCCCGAATATAAACATCATCAGGAGGATTGAAAACTGGCTGCAAACATAAACAAAAGGTGATGATGACTGACAACGTATCAAGCAGTGAGAATGCGTCTACTGAGGATCATGGGAGTCAGAGCAAGGCATGGTTATTGCCAAGTATCTCCGCTACAGGAAGGAAATAATTCCAGTAACGAAACTTGCCCATAATGCAAACCAGAGAGGAGTCGAGAATCTAAGCATTGGTAATAAAGTAATGTAAAGGGGTCTTTAAAATATTAGAAACACGAACAGACTGATGGGGAATTATACTTTACTCTGGGAAAATGCAGAGCCATACATGAATGGGAATGTAGTTAAGGCTTTGTCTATATGTTCCCTGTACAGCCGCACAGAAAAATGACACTACTAAGACTGCCAGGATATGTCTCTTGTGCAGCCATTCCACTCTGGAATAAAAATGATTTCTTTACTCTCAAGTCAAGTCGTTTTTATTCCAGAAAATCCCTTCCCAAGGGAAGTTATACTGGAATAACTGGATGCAGCTGCACTGTGCACTGGACCGGGCGAGGGGGTGACACAGAAGCTCTGCTGTCAGCTTGAGCGTTGCACCGGCAGGATGCTGCAGACCCTGGGAACGTCTCTACGGTTGGCTCTGCATTCTCCTTAGCTACACTGCTGGGTCTTCTCTGTCTAGAAAGCCCCTAAAGCCCAGCAACAGAGAAAGCCAGGAAGGCAGGAACGCTAAGGGGCCTTCAAACATTGTAGGCAGTAAGGAAGACATGATTTTTGCAACGCAAAATTGCAGCAGAAGTGTGTTGGGGTGTGCAGAGGAATCGCACTAGGAGAAAGGGAGGTGGCCTGGTGCTCCCCGGGGTTCCCTTTATGTAACGCCCAAAACATGGCTGTCCCAGCAAGGTGAGCACCGAGCTTTGCTCACTGCCAGAAACACTCAGTGCAGTGGAGGGTATTTGAAGAGAGGCAGTGGAAACCCCCGATCACGAGGAGAGACCAAAGGAGCTAAAACACGTAGCTGGCTAAAAGCAGGCTGAATAGACAACCCTGTAGTACATTATAAATATATGACTCCCAAGATGAATTTTCTTGCTGTGATATTAGAAATCATAGTATGCAGCTATGAAAGGAAACATTTAGACTAAGAGCCAGATAAAGCTTCCTGACAAGGACCACATTAGCTGTGGCAACCCCAAAGGGCAAAGGATGAGATGAAAACTCAATATGTGGCAGATCATGCAACCTGATTTTCCTGATGTCAAGGGTTAGGGCTCTACTGGCCTTTAGATGAATGACAGATGCGCTGTATTAATCTCTCTCCCTTCCCCAAAGGAAAGAGAAAGGGAATAAGGGAAAGAGACTTATGGATAGAAGAAGAAAACTAATAAAACTTCAACTCAAATAATAGCAGTGAAATGAAATATATAGAAATATATATAAAACCAGTATTGAATCCAACCCCCCTGGTGGCAATTGCACCACCATCACCACTGATGCTGTGGAGCAGGCACTGGGAAAGCCCCAGACTGGGCCCTGCCGCAGACAGGAACCAGATTCTGCTGGGTTCTACTGGGTTCAGGAACACACGGATTGGGATTGAAGGCAGAACAGACAGAGTCCTCCTCAGCCACCGGCCATCGAAGAAGAGGCTCGACCCTCCCAATCCCTCAGCTTT
>JAAGNO010010155.1:116318-145663 GCA_033439905.1 Ceryle rudis
TGTCCTGGCCGCTCCTCCCTGAAGGTGCCGCCTGTTACTTTCTGCACCCCCAACGTGGTGCACAAGATTTATCAGTGACCTTGATCTGCACAGGAGCGAGTATCAGCAAGAGCCTT
Source organism: Ceryle rudis (assembly GCA_033439905.1). NCBI lineage: Eukaryota > Metazoa > Chordata > Aves > Coraciiformes > Cerylidae > Ceryle > Ceryle rudis. The sequence continues at coordinate 116,435 of JAAGNO010010155.1, forward strand.
TCTGCACACCAGTCCTGGGTAGTGACTATGAACACTGAGCGTTACCACTTCTAGAAGCAGACACTGAAAATCTGCCATTAACTTCAGACAGTGCAGTTAGAAGAGATTGAGCTGAAAAGTAAAATGACTAAATAGAATTTGTTCTGTTCTAACGCAACCAGGCACCTGAGTTGAAGGAAAGGCAAATTCACAGCAGGAACCACATCAAGTGGAAAGCAGAAATGCCTAGTATTTGACTCTTACCATGAAGAGGTCAAAGCTATGGTACGAGTCCTTTCTCTTTAGTCTCAGGGTGCCATGCAGACACTGAGTTTGAAGAGCCCTTTCCCCAGAAGGGCCACACTGTACCTGGACCTCTCCTGCAAGACAGGAACCCCGCAGGCACAGTCCTGCAGCAAAGACTCATGCAGCGGAGTTTCATTCCATCTCTCTTGCACTATTTAACGTCAAACACCTAGTGTGGAAACAGATCCACAATGCTCAAATATATTGAAACATAAAAATTCAGACACTAGCTGCTATTTCTTAACTGAAAAGCCTGCCTGACCCTTGAGACAGTGCTACTGCTGTCATGAGATAAACGGTGAGCATAAAATCCTTCTGCCACTCCTCAACCTTAACACATGGCAGACACACAAAAGGGGGGTAGCCCTCTGCTATGGCAGATGCAAATCGAGCAGATTACACCTTCCTGGATGAGAAAGTGTCACTTTGATCAATTTGTCTAGGTAATATTCCACGCTGCAGCATGGAAACTGTTCTCAAAATAGGTTTCTAATTTCTGTACAGATTAGATGCAACCAAGCTACTTTACTTGCTGGTAATTTATCTAATACCTCTTAGCTGTGCCGTCACATTCACTGCAATGAGTTGGACAAGGAGGTATCAGCTGTCCTGTAGAAATTCAGAGAATTATTAATAAAGGAGCAGCCTGCTCGGATTAGACATAAATTAGTCCTGCTTTTCCAGGCTGGAACCTGCAAATCCTTATTCTCTTGCTGTCACAGCTACATCCTGCCCTGTCTGTCAGCATCTCATGCCTGCTAAATTCCTGTGCCATGTCATATCTCAGATTAGCCCCTTTGTGAGAAAGGATGAAAATATGTTGTGACGGATCAAGGTTTGTGTCACCGTGAAGGACACACTAGTGCAGTGTTCCCAAGTACCTAAAGTTAAGCAAAAGGTATCACTAGGAAAATTTCCAATAGAAAAAAAAAAAAGGTTTTTATGACTCATTCAGTAGATCCATAATCTTGCTTGACTGAAGTCCTTACTTTCTGGGCAGCAGGGAACCTCTCTTAGGCTCAGAATACTATATGCTTGGAAATTCTCCCAGGATTTCCTACAGGGATTTCTACAAGGAGGAATGATCTTGCCTTTTAAACCCTGCAAACCAAAAATGCTTCTTTTCTGTAATCTCAAGTATGTCTGTGTAAATAAGTAGGAATATTTTTACTTCAAAGCCATTACTCTCAACTCGCACAACTGCAACTGGGTTCAGAAACTTGCAAAGAACTCGGGAAATTAAAGGTGTACGAGACAGAGAGATTCAGTGTTATTTGCTATTTCAGAAAATAAGGGAGCGTGCATTAAAAATGCATTAATATCCACGAATTTCATGTCCAGAGTTCATTACAAAGGCCCTTCCCTGCAATAAAATTATTCAGCTATTGATACTTTTTTTCCAAAGTGCTGGAAGGCGCATGAGAGATCAGTTAAGCTGCTTGGTCAAGCCCTTCTTGCCCCAGCTCCTGCTGGTGGGGAGTCTCCAGAGCTGGGGCAGAGGACAGAAACACCAGGTAGAACTAAAAGCCCAAGAGAATCTTCCACAAGTCCTCAAGCGGAGGTGACAGCTGGTCAGGAAATCACGCTTTGTTTTCCCTTTTTTGTTAAAAGCACGGTACGAATACATTTTTGCTCCAAGTCCTCTTTGCTCCCCTACTTCTTGGTATAAATACCAGTGTGGTGGCAAATACAGCTTGCTAAAGGCCTGCCCGTTTAAGGAATAATAACAGAAATGTTAGAGGGTCAGCCATGTGGCTGGAAGCTAACACATGCTATGAACAGATGCCTGCTAGTAAAGCCTGGTAGTTCATTCATTTTGAATTAAACTGTAAATCAAGGAGCTATGGAAGTGTGGGAGGAGTAGATTAAAAATTTAACGAAAAAGCTTTTGCTTTCTTAATTCCATGATCTGTCACATTCCCCCATCTGTGCAAAATGTGTGGGCGCTGTAGAAAAAACCTGAAGGAGTTGGATGTTAAAATGGTTTACACTGAGGTTCCTGTGCAGCGGGGCTGACTTCTACGCTTCCCAAACAGCATCATTACAGAACATCTCTCTGCTCTTCTACACAATCAAGCCAGACATATTTACCACCGCTCAGACAAAAAGCAATTGAAATAGCTGGACTGAAAATGGAAATAAAGGCCTTATCATGCTTGAAAAATGCCATTTACTTTAAAGTGAGCTTTCCTACTTGGTGTGCCCTAATGCGAGCAATAACACAAAACAACACTTGCTATAAGATTCTGCCAGTTTGCACCCACAGAATGTTAGGCAAAACAGAATGCACTCTTTTAAGAACCAACGAGAAAGACAGAGTACACGGCATGTGTCTGAAAGAAAAATGACAAATGATTCCAAGGTTTTATTTTTAGTTTTACTCCAAGAATGGAACTTGCTTTTTCTAAGCTCCAAGTATTGATCGGTACACATTTCAAAGAAATGATGAAAGGAGGCTGGTCCTGAGAACTGCTCTCCGACAATGAAGTACAGTGCCCAGAAACTGCCAGAATTAACTGAGAAGGGAATATATTTAACAGTCAAAGGGATAGTTTTAAGCGCAACTGCTGAAATAATATCATATAATTCACATATCTTCCGAACTTGCTGGATCTGTTACTTATTTTAACTGTCTGCACACTCAAGCGCAGAGACGCACATCAGAAAGATGAAGCAGTTCATCCCTAACTGTAGAGCTACTTCCAGTGTGCAGGGAAAGACCAGAGGAAAACTCCTCTCAGCTTTGAACACACCATGTTTTGATGCGAAGCTGCTGGCAGCAACACCACTGGCTAGAGCAACAAAACCAATACCAGCGGACTTTGTATCGCAACAGGTTCCCACACTCAGCCCTACTTCTGTCATGCACGATCATCTCCATATGCTGAACACAGCCCATCTGGTTGAAAAGAACAGTGGAGTAAAAACCAGTAGTGTATCGCAACAGTGCAGAGCCAAACCAAACTGACCTATAAATTCTCCCTACTACACAGGGATCGAAGTTGTAAAGATGGGTTGAAGTGTCCTCTCTTGTTTCTTCCAATCTCCCACTATCTCCTAGGTCATATAATTCAAAATTCCCACCTGGCTGATGTTTGAGAAGTTTCGCTAGAGGCCTTTCATATTTCTGGTGTCTCATTATCTCTGAAGGAGTTTCCTACACTGCTAGCAGCCGTTCCAGCTTGTCTCTGACTGTGACACTACTCACAGCATCAAGGAGGGAGAAAAAGAAAATTAAAGCCCACTCAGCAAAAGCAGAGGATGGTACCTGGAAGAAGCCTACACTGAAAAAAAAGGAAAGGAAGAGTCATTCAAATGCAGGCTGTGGGGAGGAAAATCTGGTCTCTTGGGACCTAACTGGCTGGCTGGAGGGTGAGGAACTGCAAGATGCCTACAGGAGAAATACTGGAAGAATTAAATGCAATATTTTTCATGAAAAGGTAAAAGCAACCATAAATGCAGAATATCATTCCACTCCTTCTCCCCTTCTTCCCCTCCTCTACCCTCAGTGTTGAAAATGCTGTCTCAAGCCCACAGACACAGTTGCCTTTCCTACTCTGTGAGCAGGATCCAAAGTCTCCTGGAACCAGAAATTTCACCGAGTTTTACTAAGCTCAGTGGGGTCTAGGATCCGATGACCCTGCAGCAGTGTTTCCTGATGTTCAGAGAGCACCTCCCGTGTTTCAGTGTGTGCCTGTCACTGGACACAAAACAGGCAAAATCCAACCAAGAAGCGGATGAAACTCAAATGCTGAGAATTTGAGCACTGACTTGCTGCTTCTTCACTCCTCGTGATTCTTGAACTCATTAATTTAAAGTTAGCCTGGGTTTCTATTTAGCCCATTTTAGTCCTACACAAATGAAAGGTCTATAAGGCAAACCTCCTGGTTTTGGTTCCCTTAAGCAGTAAGATCAAAAATGTACTATTTCTGGTAATTAGGGTACTTCCATGTAATACAGATAAGAGTGTCCCTCAAAGTTCCCTTTGAGTTGCAGATGTGTGGCAGTCAGACAGGCATAGCTAAAACCTATGGCACAGCAACACCACCCCTGAGAAGGCTCCTGTGTATTCCTATTGCCTATCTGTGAGGCAGCAGCTCTGCGACCAATGTCTTTGATCGTAACAGCAACAGCTTGAAAAGAAAAATGTTTGCATTTGGACTTCATTCATTACTTTGTTTTCCATTATGTCAGCGGTTTTAGGCTTGCTGGATCTTGTATCCAAAATATTCGTAATAGGAACAGTCAGGGAATATTTACAATTTAATTAATAAATATTCCAATAAACTCGAACTTGTTATTGGCACAAGCACAGGAAGGGAAGAGTGGGTTACTGCTATTTAATTTAATGGCACTAATCAGCTCTTCTCACTGTGGCTTTTCTACAAACAATATTCTGAAAAAAGTACATTTTGTCATGCAAATCATGAAAAGACTGCAAGTGCTTTTCAGAACAATAATAACATTTAGGTATTTTATATTAGAAATGGGTTTTTCCCAAGCTTGGAAACCAGCGAAAGGAGAAAGAGTGCTCAGAAAAAGTTCTGTTCAACAAGATCACAATCTGAACAAACCAGGTCTAATTCCCATCATTTTCCACTACTATGGCACTACGGATTCTGTCCTGGGTTTGGTTCGGGTTAATTATCACCAGCAGCTGCTGGTCCAAGCACTTGGGATGGGCCACAGCCGGGATAAGCAACCGAACCAGCCAATGAGTTGCTACCATACTGAGTCATGCCCCTAGATAAGCGGAGGGCTGGCCTGGGGTGGGTGTGCCTGTTTTCAACTTGCCTCAGTGTGGCTGGAGCAGGGAAAGTTGGTGTTTCAGGCACAGGTAGAGCCTTCCTGGCTTCTGCCACTTGCTTTGTCTATCAGTTCATGAGTGCTATCATCAGCACTGTTGTTTTCTTCTCTGTGTTGGTTTAAAAAACTGTCCTTATCTCAACCCCCTGGCTCTCACTTCATTTTTTTCTTCCTCCCAATTCTCCTTCCCATCCCACAGGAGGGGGTAGGGGGGAAGTGGTGGCCGAGTGGTTGGTGTTTAGCTGCCAGCAGAGATTAAACCACAACAGATTCCTATAGCATTACTACAAGTTAGCTCCCAGGCACCGTGAGGTTGCCCTGTTACGTGGATTCCAGGTAAAACATCCTCGCTGTAAATGCAAATCTCTCTTCCTCTTTGTGAATTCATAATAAGATCCATTTGGTGAAAAGGAAAGAAGAAAATGGATATTTCACTATGGTGCTTCTGAATGCTTCTGTTCCAAAGAAGAAAGCAGAGACAAAATTGGTAGAAAGGGAAATGTGGGGTCAGTGTTGGAGAGGAAACTAAGTTCTGGACAAACTTCTCATTTTTTCTAAAATGACTAACCAGAGAAGAATGACTCAGAAAGAAATTAAGCAGATCTTAAATCACGTTAGTTTAATTTCTTTCTGTGTACACTTCGCATTATTCCCACCAGAAACTTTTCTGGGTCCTGTTTGGGAAGCTGTACAGAGCTCCACCTCTGCTCCTGAAAGACTTTCCATTTGCTAAGGGTTACTCAGAAGCCTGGAAATTGCTGGAGCAGGAACTGTACAGGCACGAATGGTTACAATACGAGGGTACAAGCCTATTTCGGTAGAAAAAGAAACATACCTAAAGAAGCAAACAAATCCCACTCGGATTGTGGGATGCAAGACACATATCGGAACTTAAACGTGTCACATATCATCATGATTGTGCTTCACTACTCAGGTCTGGGGTTAGGCTTTTTTTTCCAGTTAATTAAATCAACTTGCAGCTCAACCTCAAACGCTTCCAGAAAATGTAAGATGGGTTTAAAAAGAAAATAATGACATGGTTTAAAAAGAAAATAATAACATGGTTTAAAGAAAACAGACTAGTCTTTTGACATCTGTGCATTTGGGCCATGCATTTCAGTTTCTTCCTTCCATGCAAACATGGCAGCTAGAAAATCACTTAAAAAATGCAAGAGAGATTCTAACTCTCACTTGCTTTTGAGCTTTTCACACTGAGTATCGTAGGATCTGCAGCCAGCTGTGAAGACATGGCAACTCTGTATGGAGCAAAACTTGTGGATTTCCCCAAACTCTCCAGATTCTGCAGCTCATTCCTCGAAGGTGCCCTGCGCAGGAGCTCCTCAGACACCATGTGGATTACAGCTAGTTAACTATACCCTCTGTAACGCTTCGGTTGGGAGGAGCAGTTCAGTGCCCAGAGCAAATTGCTACTTCCGAAACCTCAAATTAGGCAAGAGAGAACAATCCACCACCCAAGCTTGGTATTAGGCTATACAATGTATTCTTTCCAAAGCATCATCACCTCAGCAAAGCACGCCAGTCATTTAAAGGTAAAGTTAAATGGTTTTAAGTTAAAAAAAAAAAAATTAGTTTAAAGTGTTTCACACAGAGAAATACTAGCTGAGAGCATGTGCATGATTAAAACCCGCACGCGCGGGCTCTCTTAATTAGGAACAACTTTTTATCTAATTTTATATAATGGCAGCAATTTCCTATACACTAATAAAAGCTGAATTACCTAAACGGTGATTTATACATCTAACTGGTCGTTTGCATTTGCAGCAATTCTGAGTGCAATGTAATCATAGTAACTATCCCCGTGTTCTGGTTTCGGCTGGGATGGAGCTGGTTTTCTTTTCTCCTCAGTATCTCACTTCTTAGCAGCTCGAATAGTGCCGTGTTTTGGATTCAGTGTGAGAAGAATGTTAATAATACACTGATGGTTTTAGTTGTTACTAGGAAATCAAGAATTTTTCAACTTCCCATGTTTCCCTCGTGTGCAGGAGCACAAGAAGCCGCGAGGGAACATAACCTCAGACGCTGCCCTGAACTAGCCAAAGGGATATTCCATACCATAGGATGTCACACCCATATAGAAACTGGGGGGAGATGGCCGAGAGGGGCAGATCTCTGCTCAGGCATCGACCAGCGGGTGGTGAGCAATTGTATTCTGCATCACTCGTCCTTTTCTTGCCTTTTATTTCTCTCTCATTTTGTTCTATTCCTTTTCATTACAATTTTTACTATTATTATCATATTTTATTGTGATGTTATTTTACTTCTTAAACTGTTCTTACCTTAACCCATGAGTTTATCTCTTTTCTTTGTTTTGGTTGGTTGGTTTTGGTTTTGTTTGTTGGGTTGGTTTGTTTGAGATTTTGGTTGCTTGGTTTTGTTTGTTTGGGGGTTTTGTTTGGTTTTTTTCAGTTATTCTCCCCATTTCACTGGAAGGGGGGGACAAGGGAGTGAGTGGTTGTGTGGTGCTTAGTTGCTGGCTGGGGTTAAACCACAACACCTCACTATTGTCTCCCTGTTTAGCTAAAAAGCTGGGTCTACAGCTTTGTATTTTAAAGCAATTTATGTGGAAATCAGGACTTTTATGGACCCATCTATCATAACTTTGGCCCGGGAACCGTGTTGTTCTTATAGAGCATCTACTACTGCAGTTTACATTAAGACAAGGTAAAATGACTGACTCGAAATATTTATGCTTGTCGTGACGTATTGCAAGCAAAACCTGGAGAGCTTTTAGAATAAAATTAAGTGCTTTTTACATACTTGGAGGACTGCCATTCACATATATTTGGGGAAATACAGTAATCACCATAAATAGAGCTTCATTGCAGATTTAGTCATCTGACTTTTTGGTTATTAGAGACAATAAAATACGTCAGAAAAGCATGAGATGAGTTCAGTAGGAAGAAAAGGGTACTATTTAGCTTTCCTTATCTTTCCTCTTTTCTTCTTTATTACCTTCTCGTTTATACGCTTCTTGGATTTTCATTTATTCCCTGAAAACTCCCATCTCTTGGGTGCATAGTAAGAGTTTATTTTAAAAAAATGGAATTTAAAAGGCCATAAATATCGAAGTTTTCTTTCCAGTTAAAAATACTGAGCAGCTGAACTTGACATTAAAGGGTCATTCAAAACCAGCCATCCAAAACCAACCATCTAAAACTACTTTTAGGTGGTAGATAAGACTTTTGTGCTCAAAAAACCAGCAGTGAGACCGTGGAAATCTAAGGGATATTGAAAGGATTTTGTGACTTTCCCTGGAATATTAAGCAGCTTTGGAAACTGATGTTGCTTTCCTTAAAACGGCAAGAAACAGGTTAGTCTGGTTTTCTGTTTTCATGATCTCCTGCCATATTGTTCAAACTTTTTGGCAGTTTTTGCAGAATTTTGTGGCACTTCAATAATGTTTCTTTTTTTTTACAGAACTGCCATCAAATCCAAGAGCTGTATTTAAAAGATGAACAAGCATTTAATGTACATTTTTACTGAAGAATTATTAAAAACAAAGTCTGAAAGAGCTCTGATGTTTTGCATTTCCCCTTTCTTCTGCTTGAAACCTTTCAGCTAGCTCTAATGATACTGTAGCACTTAAGTCACTGGAAAGATTCATTAATTAATGCCTTAATATGGCTGGATGTAAGGAGTTACTGTGAGTGCAAAGAACTGTAATATAGATGTTGAATCGGTGATTTCTTTCCCTATGCTTTTTCCCCTCTATTACTTGAACCTTTGGGTCCTTGGAGGTTCTCCCATTGCCCATGTCGCATAGATCTCTCGTGGCAGTAAGGACTGGCCAAAAAGAGGGCTCTGCACTTTTTCAAATGCCTGGTGAGATGACATCAGAAGATGTATGTTGTTCAGCAAAGCCAGAGCTTAGCATCTTGTTGCTTCATTTTGGCACAGCAGGGCTCAATTCTGGCCTTGCTTTTGGGACTACTGCACATTCATAGCTCCTGGGTGGGCTGGCACAGTGGGAGTCACAGAATCCTAGAATGGCAGGGGTTGGAAGGGACCTCTGGAGATCACTGAGTCCAACCCCCCTGCCAGAGCAGGATCACCTAGAGCCTGCCACACAGGAACAGAATCCAGCTGGATTTGTTGACTCTCCATCACCACCAGCAGGATTTGAAACATCTGACTCTGAAAAACACGATGGCTTTCAATGAAAATAGAAGGGACAGAGAGGTGGCAGGGAAACCCCACGGCCGAGAGACTTGCATCCCGCGGCTCCTTCAGAGGGAAGTCGCAGCCGTCAGCAACGCTTTTAGGCTGTCAAGGCAGAGTGGCTTAATACGTTGTGCCACAACTGGGTTGGCGTTGTCATTACTCTTTCATGTGGTGTCCTCCTTCCTGGCTGTGTGCTGGCGGTGGCTTGTTTGGGTGCCCTCCCTCGCTTGCAGGGGTTCCTGATGGGCACCCGGCACAGCCTCTACCCGGGGGTACAATGATGGGACATGAGGCAGCAACCTGAACTCTGCTCGTGAAGCTGCACTCAGGGCACGTTTGGGAAAGTCCTGAAGCCGCTCAGCAAACCCGTGGCTGTGTCTGGGAGACTGGGGCTTTGCACTGAGCAACTGGATAGCACATACTAACAAGTGAGGGCAACTCCATTAAAAAATGGGTGGCATTTGAATCTCCAACCTACCAAAGAAAAATCTGATAGTTGCACCTAATACTAATCTAATGCTGAATTTATAAAGTCTCTTCTGACTGTGAAAGCTCTTTCTGTAGACAATTAAACACCACAAGAAACACACAGCACTCCCTTCCTTGGTGCCAAATCAAGCTACAATTGGGGGCATTTCAACTTCGATGCCACTTAAACGTTTTTACGGTTCCTTCAAACCCACATAATGTCAGAGGGCCAACTCACTCACTCGAGCCAGAACCACAAGCAGGTTTTATATGGCTCCTCGTGAGGATGTGCTGTAGACTTCCTAGCAGTGCTGCTGTTCCCAACTTTAAATGCACCTCTCCCTCATACGCTCTTTTTAAGCAAGTATTTATCAAACTTCAGCTGGAGGTTAAATCTGAAGTGCTGCAGACTGATTAAAAATGTCATGTAGTTGTTTTAAAATTGTGTGATGTTGCCAGAGGAATGCCTGGATGATGAGACAGTAACTTCCTTCATGTAAAAGTAAAAATTATCAAGAATTACTTGTGCTGAGTGCAAGGTACTCCTTGAGATTTGTGAGACCGTCTCCTGCGTACAAAGGTAGGCAGACTGCTCATGCAGTTTTGTGACAGGGACATGTCACATACAGATCCTTCTGAGGACTCCTCAATGGGACCCTCAAACAGCTAACTCAGTATTTGCCCTGCACCAGGGGAAAGTCTAGAAATCAAAAGACTGGATAATCTCTGACTGTATCAACTGCTGTGATGGAGATGCTGTAGAGACAGGAGGAAAAGAAATGAGACAGACCTGGGCTGCAAGATATAAATGACAGAGAAGTTATGGAAAGAATAAATCCAACTGAGTATATCACTGGGAGGAAAAAACAGAAGGGCATTGAAGCTTGTAAAGAAAGACAAGAGAGAAGGACTTGCAGTGCTGGAGAGAAGACAAGAAACTGGGCTGGTGGAAGACAACGCAACCTGAAGAAAGGGGGGAAAAAAATGGAGGAAGCATCAGGAGACAGGGTAAAAAGGAAAACAGGAAAAAAGAGGAAAAATAGGGAAAAACTATACTGACAAATCCCTGCTACTTAGAGTACATCTCCATGACTCCTTAGTGACTGCAAGTGCTTTCTGAGTGCATACTAGACTTAATTTCCCATGGCAAATGACAGATTTCAGAAGAACTCTGGATTTCTGTATGTCCTAAGAAATGTACCCTGCTCAGCAGTTCCCGTAGAGTGAGGAAAATGACAAGAAATCATTGTGTTATTTTGAGGGAGACATAATGGCTTGTTTGGTTTGACAGACAAAGCAGAGATAACTGCAACAAATGCATTTAAATGCTAATCTGTCATTTACAGCGGGTAAACAAAGGCACATAAAATCTGTGGTGCTTGTGAGTGAGTGCTCTAAAAGCCTGAAATACTGCTTAATTTACAGAAGACAGGCATCTCTGCACAGGCAGAATTTACACCTGAAATATATGAATCTTGAGACCAAATTTAGGTACTCAGACCTCTGTTTCCTGGTCATGGATTTGGATCCCATGGTTAGGGTCACAGAAAGGAGTAATTTTTCATTTGCAGTGTTCTTCTCAGAGATGGAAATATGCAGGAAAATATTCTCCTGGAGCACTTAACACCTGCTCGGTCCTTTCAAAATGCACCCCACACGTGACCAAATTCAACAGATCACATAGAGGTCCTAAATTCATCACACTTTCTGTCTATCCTCATGCCCACACAACAGCGGTAACTCTGGTCAAGAGCCAAGGGAGTGAAAGGCAGCTCTGGATGAGTCTGGAAGAACTGTGTTTCCTTGATCACAAGCCAGCCTTTTTCCCAAGACACTTCCCTGAGCAACTGAGAAAAGCTCGGAGAACATTTCTAAAACCACAGTGCCTGCCATCAGCCTCCCAAGTGTTCTGCACAACCAGGGGTCACCAGGAATGATCCTGCAGTCAGATGGCTCACCCCACGGCACTGGTGGAAAGAAAGGGTCGGCTTCTTTCCACTCCTTAAGTCAGCAGCTCTAGTGTCAGCCTCCAGCCTTACCACAGAGCAGCAGGTCTAGATTCTCAGACATAACCTTTCTATGAGTAAGAGGAATGGGCCTGAGGTTTATGTTGGTATCACAGATTTTGTCTCCGTTGCAAGGAGGTCTCTATGAATTTATGGTTTCATTAAACTTGTAAAAAGGAGTACAGAGAAGCAAGAGTAGAGTTTTGCAATGTAACAAAATAATACCTTGAAGTCCTCACTCAGAGAAGCTTTCCATGAACTTCTCTCAGGACTGCCGTGCTGTGTGGACACACAGGCAAAGAGAGGAAAACCTCAGATTTGCTGGAGATTGAGAAGGAAATAAACAATTTAAGATTCACCCAGCAGTTTAAAATTTACTTGAAAAGTGTAATAGTCTCGTTACTCTTCCTACCTTCCTCCTACAATTATTCTGTTCTGCCCAAGTTTGTGATTAGCTTCCCCACACCTACATTTGTTTTGATTTTATAGACTTTTCTTTCTGTTATGCCTGCTTAGATATGGAATTCTTCAATACACACGTAAACAAATACTTTAAAAAGTCTTTAGAACGGACAAAATGTGGTCATATTACTAATCTCAACAAGCAGGCAAAATGACAGGCACAGAACCTCAGTCGCCTTCTCCTTCTCCTTGTAACACAGTGTAGTTTATCTGCCTACTATGTACTCACGTGGCTTTTGTCCTGCAAGTCTCTGAGCTCCTGCGAACTGCTCAGTAACTTGTACAGAAAACATTCTTTTATAGAAACAGAAATATACTTTCATTTCCAGTTCACGAATGGCTGCCAAGCTACTCAAAAATAAAACTTAGTGCAGTTAATAGGACATTTTGTAATGATCTATCTGGATCTGACCCTTGACATGGTCAGACTGATCTGTGGCAGAACTGGTTTTAGTCCTGGGCCTTCACTTAACCTTCCTTTGTCTTCTCCCCATACACACAGCTCTGTAATACAGGAAAATGCTATCTGTCCTCTTTGTATGAAGAGCTGCACTATGTTAACGTGTCCTGATTTATAATAAATTAAATATGTAACTCATAGCCCGGGAGTATGAATGTGAAACTTCTGCTGAGCTGGCAACTCTCCCAAGCCCCTGAAGCGGACAGTCATTTGCTCACTGCCATAGGGAGGTGCTGGTTCACGGGAGGTCTCCTCCTGAACATCACTGGTCCAGCACGTGCTGTTAGCTCTGTGAGTGCAAACAGCGAAGCAGCGAAGGCTAAGCCTTTCCTACACAGAGCCTGGGTCAAAATGCACGTTAAAGACACCTTCCTACAATTCTCAGATCAGAGTTGTCAAGTTCAGAACTAAATCATCCTCCGCTTATCTTGAGACATTTATCCACAGGAGAAAAATACAATCCTTCATTTGACAGTCACCACCAAAATCTGATGGTCTTTGCGACAGTCTACTTGTGTTTATGTTACACATTTGAAGGCACTGGTAGGATAAAAATCTGCAGAAATTTTCTTCTCCAAGAAAGTTTCCAGCTCAATGTCAAGTACAGAGTTTCAAGGTATTCTGGAACTGTCTCAAAGTGATTCTGTAGGATAAAGGAGCCAACACAGTATGGGATATAACCTTCTGAGTGTCTGTGAAGTTACTACATTGCTTCAAAACATTTAATTATGCCTGTGTGGGCTTTGACATTGCTCTTTCAACTGACAAACATAATCTTATAGCGTGCCTAAGCCTCTCCACATGGATCTTACAAGCTTTACTCTGCTGTCAATATCCTGCCCTGGGTTTCATGACCTAGGTTCAGTGAATACTTCAGGACATCTAGCACATGGCATCAGACATCTTGATGACACCAAACCCTACACACTGCTGTTTAATGACCTCTTGTATTATTTTTGTCTGTTGACTTTCTAAACCCATCAAAGCAGATTACAGCCACTTACAGTGTTCATATCTTCTGAGTCCTCTGCTCAGCTTAATTCAGCAAGGAAATCACCTTATCTGTCAGATATTCACTGTACCCCAAAATCTCTCTAAAATACATCATAATCCTTCAGTTGGACTAAGAAAGGATTTCTTTTCAAAGATAATTACACACTTCATTTTAAACATCTTTTTCATTCTAAAGGACCAGATTTTACTACTTTCTCATTTTATTCTGTCAGCAGTTCACTGATGTCAGTGGTGTAAGGTATGAATGCAGATGGCAGGCTGGCCATGTAGTTCTTGTTTCACGTCCCGCATTTTTTAAATGAATCCAGAGCAGTACACCATAATAATGTACAGAAGCTCAGCAACAGTACAGACAACACAGGTACACATTACTTCTCAGGCATAACTCTTGATAAGTTTATATACTTATACCTGGGATAAAATTTGCTGTGATGAATATTTATGTGTTCGTCTTTGTTTAGACAGACACTTCTTTTTTAAGCAGCGTATTTAGTTGTTTTGTTTTCTCTACAAGTCAGATGACAGGCTACATTTACGCAGGGAAATGGACTGCCACCTGACTCAAGTCAGATAGCCCACACTTATGCTTTGAATTCATTTCATTACCCCAAGAACGGTGTGGGAGTTTAAACCTATAATCTCCACATACACAGGGAAAGGATGAGGACTCTTCTGAATAAATGTGACAGCCTCAGAAATTCAGGTCTTAGCATTTGACTTTTTTTTTTTTTTCTTTTTATGAATTTAGAGCATCGGAGCTGGAAAGCAAAAGTGGAAAGGAGAGGAAGGACAAGTAACCCAGCCCACCATATGGGTATTTAATGTATCTGCCAGCCTGCTGTTTAACCACTCCGGAGTCTTGTAATTGTATTAGCTGACAAAGACGTGTGACCGTGCTTATCAGACGTCACTGATGGGCTAAGAGACATGCAGCAGTGGTAAGCCCAGGCACTAAGTTTACATTGCACGCTGCAGCTCTGAGTGGGAGCTGATTTACCTCCTGTTAGTCATACTTTCAGCTGGCCAGCTACTTGACAGATAACAAAACATTGCCAGGCATAACAACTCTTGATAGATTTTTCTTACTGTCCCGAGCTTCTGTTGACAACTTCTACTTCACCGTGTTGACAATTATTTTAAAGCATGCTTAGAGCACAGAGGCTTTGCAGTCTACTGTCAGCAAACCGTACAGAGGAGGCAACGGCAGCTCTCAGTAAATGACACCAGCTCTCAGAAAATTAATTGTAAATCAGAAAAGGACAGGTTTCTGTCCTAGCCCTCAGACCTGTCTTTCCACGGCAGCTTTGCATATTGCAGCATATTGCATACTACCTCTGCTTCCTACAACAGGCTGTAAAGCGAGAGAGGCAGGAAGAAATACCTAATCCAAACCTAGCATCAGTGTTATTTTGTTTGGATCCCACCGTGTCTTTCCAGAGCCAAGCTCCCACAGTGAGCTCACGTTATAAAAATGGGTGTGAGGCAATATTAAAATGCAATGGAAAATATTGCCATTTCCTTCAGAAGCCTCATCAACCTGAAAAATTAAAGTACTTTGTCACTTACCTGACATGTCTGTCTACGTATAAGCCTAATATCCTATGTTCCAGCTCTACCGTAAGCGTGCTGGTCTGGATTGTGACACAAATCTGTGATGATGGAAGATACCCATTGAACTGCCTTCAGAGTAACTCATGAGCCTCTCAAAAACTATCTGCTTTTTCCATTTGCTCAAACTTGTGCGCTAAATTCTTAAAGGGGTGTCTAATGGATGCAAGACAGTTTTCGGAGATTCCTGAGAGGATGAATCACATCTTACAAAAAAGAAAAGCAACTATTATCCCGGAGAGCATATAAACAGAAAGCACTCATCTAAAAGCCAGAATGCAGCACAACTCCATTATGAGGTCAAGTTTTTCATTAGTAAAGCCCTAGTTTCTCCTTATTTTATGGTATATCTCCATTATCTTTCAGTCAATATAAATCCAGTGTAGCCCAGACACAGTGGTTCCTTTTTTTTTTTCATTAAATTATTAAGTAAATAGGCAAGATAACAATTGTGCATGATTTCTGTACACATCTACGGTCCTGTGTGTTCATGTTTGTGCACGGGTAAATATCTAGAGAGATATATATGCTCATTCCTAATAAAATAAAGTTATAGCAATATGATTCACTTGAAAAAAATATAGAACACTGCCTGTCCCTGTGTTGCTCAACAGAAGCAGTAACAGAAAAGTGTATGCAGACAAGCAAATTATTCTCACGGCAGAAGATGGTTTAGAGGCACTGAATTAAAAATGAGCACACATGCTTTTATTCCTGGAAGCATGACATCCATAGTATCGGCAGTTTGGAATCCAGTGTAACAGATTCTTAAGCAGTTTCCACCCTTCTGGAGTACCAAATTAATTCTCCACTGATGAATATGATGCAAATATGAAACACTTGGCTCCAGCCTGAAGCAGAGAAAAGTGATTTGCTGACTATCCCACCAGCATTTCAGCAGCCTCTGTGCTCTCTTATTCCTGTCAGCAAACCTCAGATGGCTAATGCCAAAAGCTTCTGCTCCCTTCCCAACAGTGTGGCAACTGCAAGTGAGATTCTCGGATAAAACAAAACAGACCCCCAAAAATCAATTAAAATACAGCAGTTTAATTTCAGATTCGGTGTCACTGAATCCAAGTCAACCACCCGAGGGGATGGAGGATCTGGCTGTGCTCTCAAAGTATTTAAAGTGCTGCATCAACTGTGACAAGGAGCTTTGAGAACAGCTGTAGTCAGCAACATCGTGCCGGTGTGCTGCTTACGTGGTCTATGTGCAGTATAACTTTTGAGTAGTAACTAATGAGACGAAAATAAGTGTTTTCTTCATTTCCACTGCCAATCCACGCTTTGATTTACAAAAATACCTTGCTAGCTACTTCTGTGTAGGGCAGAGTCACTTGCTAAATTGATTACACAACATAAAGCCTGGATATTACACTCCTGATACAAATGAAGCACTGCAGAAATGACCAGACTACAATGTCACCGGTCTTACCAGAGCCCTTTCCTACATCCGGAAATGCGTTTTGGTGTTTTTCCCTTCGGCATCACATGTACATTATCGCTTTGTCACAAACTCTTTGAATCTGTTGTCATTTTTTCAATAACGTGATAAAACTTTTTGACTTATTTTCTGTTTCTATTTTCTATTCTATTTCTATTTTGACTTATTTTCTATTTCATTTAACAGCACTGTTCATCTGTTTACAATAATTCAACATGTTTTGATTTACTTGTTTGAAACCTGAAACATTTTTATCTTAAAGGCAGATGAATTACAAAACCTATCACATCTGTACAAAACTGTCCACAGAACCAAGTCTGACCTGAGAGAGATTTGAGGATTTAGAAAAAAGGTGGTTGACTGTTGACTTAGAGAAGACAGATCACGAGACAAAAAAAAATTGCTGTATCTCATCTCTGTTTCACCAAACCAATCCTTTCACTCAAATGCTGAATTTTAAGAGATTTGACTTGCAGTTAGGCACAGGCTTAAATTCAGACCAGATAATATGTATATATATAATCCACAAGTAACACAGTGAGATGAAAAGACCAAGGGTATTCCCTATTCACTCAGTAGAAAATGTGACATGAATTTCAATATTAACTGCTGTGGTTTCAAAGAGACTGACTATGACACGGTCTAGGTCTTCTTAGAACGTTGTATGTTTAGTTATGTTGTAGGCACGTCACCAAATGCATTGCTCTGTTGGTATAATGCAACGGAGCAGCTCTCGGGAAGAAGCAGTGTGCTTTTTGTGTGACTAGCTGCAAACTTGTCCTTCAGAAGCTAAGTACAGTTTAAAAAAAAAAAAACAAAACACAACCACCACCACCCCCAAAAAACAAGGCACAAATATTTCTTTTGCTGTCTTCCAATACCTGGCTAAGTCTGTGTGGAACATGCTTTGTTTCCTGCTGTGCACTTAAGCAAGACATCGTCACACATTAGATGATGGATATCCACTGAGACAAATTTAACTGCCATTTGTTTCTGCACAAACTAAAGATGCTGTTTGCAAAGAATCCTCGAAGCTTTGTGCCAAATCCAGCTCTTTCCTATCAGTATTTTGGAAAAGCTGCAGCTTCTACCTGAACAGAATTGGACAGGAGCTTTGCAGACAACTGACCTTGCTGCTTCGCGGGATGACAAAATTGAGAGGTCTTGAAATAATACAATAATAATAATAATTCAATCAGATTTTGTATTTAGCCATGCTGTCAAGTAATCCAACTAAGCCAGCATTTTCTAAAATGCATGGAATGCCTCCAAATTAAAGCTCAGCACCTAAATGATTTAGACACCTAAGTAAAATTCAATTAATGTAAAACAGCCGAGGGTGAGTTTAGATGGTTCATCTCTTCCATTCTACACTTTTTTACGTGTGAAAAACCAAACCTTGTAAGAAACACTCCTTCCACAGACTGCTCTTTCAGCAGCGACTGAAAAAGCTGGAGTAAACAGAAGTTCAGCTACTGAGCACTTTACAGAAAAATATTACCGAGTGGGACACTCCTGGGGTTTATGTCAAAGACATTTCTGAAGAAACTGCTTATGTTTTCTCTTCCTCTCCGTAAGAGAAGTGCTCAAAACTGCTGACAAGGGTTATATCTGAACAGATACATATATATACATGCAAGCACAAACACAAATATACATATACACAAATGGACAAAAAGGGGGAACTCATGGTCTGAAAGCTGGACCCAAGAGGAACACACGGATCATGCCAGGGCAGGGATGTGGCTTCTCACCTGAGCTGGGGCTCTGGGGGTCACCAGCGAGATGCAGCTCAGGGTGTTTGTCTGGTCACCCACCCCAGCAGCACTGCTTCAGAACTGAGACCGTGTTACTGCTCTGCTTCTGGGCTCACTGTAGGAAATTTCTCATGCTTTCTATAGCTTTTTTTTTGTTTATTTCCTGAAACTATATATAACCTCTCATTGAGGGGTTTTCTGGCTTTATACAATGTCTCTAGGCATTGTGAGATTGTAAAATATTGGTGAATGGGATTATTTGCTATCACATGACCTGCTGACACTTGAAATGTCTCTCGATTTCCCTCTTATTGAACAAGTTGTTAGACTGAAGAGCCAGACACTGTATCATTTTCCATCACATAGATCACCTTATTTCCTATTGTTAGAGAAACCAAACCACCACATGTTGTGTAAAGTGACATTTCTTAAATGCCATAAAATATAGAAAAAAAAAAAAAAAAAGCCCTGTTCTTTTATGTCTTAGATTGATACCTTATCTTCTGTTTCATTTCATTGCACTAAAATACTTAAGTCTCCTGGGTAATAAATATTCCCTTACTAACCCTTCTAAAAATCTCTGCACAGGCTCTAAAATTTGCTCTGAAGACATTTGATTCTGAAAGACAAACAGGAGATTCTTTTTCTTTAGAGGATCTCTTAATCACGTACTGCCTGTGATTCACTAGCTGAGTATACAATGAAGTCCTCTAACAACTGCCATATTTCAGTATCTCTGCACTCCTGGAATGGATTTTTTTTATTAAATCAGTGGCAAGAAAAGAAATTTGAAACACAAGTCTCCAGATTAAAAAATATCAGCTCCTCTTCTGGTATTTCAAGCATTGCCATTACAGGATTTATTCTATCCTAAACCCAGTATAAAAAAAAAAATACAAATGTTATTGATTAAATAACTTTGAAAAATATGAGGTGTACCTCCTGGTACAGGGAGTGAGGGAAATTACTGGAATGTAATATTCTCTCTGGTCTTGATCTTCTCTATTTGTTGTCAACTTTTATCTATCTACCCGAGAAACTGCAGGGACAGAAGCAAAGGGGTAACTGCCTTCCAAATGAATCTTGGTTTCTAGCTAGCCCCTAATGAAATTGGCAGCTGTAGGACAGCAGAAGCACTACTGCACAGTAGGACAGGGAAGGCTTCCACATCAGCCTCGCCTGAAAGTGGACCTGGCATAAGACACTCCCTAACATGCACTTGCTCAGCATTTGCTTTCCAGAAGGGCTGTTATGATTAATGAGGGTTCATTTTTTTGCTATTTGTCACTGATTCACGCTAGCCTTCCAAAGAGAAACATCCACCTTTATTTCTCAGTGCAAACATCTTCTGACCATGAGAAAGCCTAGTAGCTAAATGCTTTCAAGCCAAAAAAACCCCAAAACAAACCAAAAACCAAACCAACAAACAAACCAAAACAAAACCTGAAAACACAACAGAGTCAAAAGATCAAAACCTGGCTTTACCAAGGAAAAAGAACAGTATCTTGTGTAGATCCATCAGTGTAGGAGAGGCTAAGCAGCTGTCAGGGAGCAGCAGGAGCATTGTCTTCCACATTGTTGGAAACTCCTAACAAGGGGAGCTTGTTACAGTGCATTTTTCTTTATATTTCCCTTAGGTGTCTTTTTATAACTACATTTCTGCTAATTAACTCTACATCTGCACTGCACAGGGTACCTGCTTCTCCTTCAGGTTGCAGAATGACAAAAAGCCCCTGCAGTTGCACCTTGTTTGATCAACTGTTTGCCTACGAACACCACAAGGACACTAAATAAACTCAAGCTACCAAAATAGCACTGTTAACCAGAAGCAGGCAAACAGACACAAAACTCATCTCAGGAGACACTTGACCTTGAAACATCCAGAACACTCTCAGCAATGCCCTCCGACTCACAAAACTCCTAGCACGCTACGGCGGTGGTACGTGATAAAGGAGGATGAGCTTTCCTATAAGAAGAGGGTAGAGCAGCACATCTGAAAGCATCCAGTGTCAGGAAAAGAGTAACAGGGAAGAGCTCGGGGGGAGGTTTTCCTCAGTGTGTACTCCTAACCTCAGCAACCCACGGTGGGCGACTTCCAGCGCTGAGAGTTAAACTCGTCTCGCTGACTACAGCGGCATTCAAGGGATCTTTCCTTGTGCTTGTGCCCCCCGTTTTCCTTGTTTAGACATGAGTCCCATTTTCTGCAAGCTGATTTATTTGCAATAAAACTCTTCGATGAGCTGTTTTATCATGCCAGCTTGTAGGATTCTTATTTATTTTAATAACTGCTAATATAATTGCACCAGTATTGTTTTGTTGTGCATTTTTTTCCCCACACTGTATTTGCTCCTTTAAAAGTTGATTCCCGCAATTTTCCTTAGCTTTTTTGGAGTCTAAACATCTTCACATCACACTCTAGCATGCGGGTTTTGCCTTTGCAGCCTCTTTGGTTTCTTGCTCCATTTGCCTTTTAGAGTTATATGATTTATACAGCACTTTAATATATATTGACCTGTCTGTTTTTACACATGTAGCTTAATTAGGACTTCACCAGCACTGTTTTTTTAATTAGGACTTTATTTTTTATTTATCTTTGTCCTATTTTTAAATAAGGAGAGAGCCATTCTACCTGTGTCTCTGGTTGATGATCCTGTTGGTGTACATGGTGATGTTCTACTGGCTGCTGAAGATTAACTGTGACCACGAGTCACAGTGGAAAGGAAACAAATGTCCTGTGTGGATTGCAGGGTAGGTCTGACAAATAATTTACTGTTCTGAACATCAAAATTGTTGTCCTGACTCAACATGCAATAGCCTCAGCCCTTCCCTTGTCCCAGCTTGTTTCTCCTCCTTTACAACATGTGAAACAGAACATTTGGAACACGCAGATCTGATGCAATGGAACGTCAAACAGCACTGAGCATGCTGGTCCATCGCAAGGCTGAGGCTGTCAGCATGGATCTGCATCCGAATTGCAAAGCCTTGCCTCATCCCCAGGTGAATTGATACGTGGCTAGCACCGAACGGTGATGCAGCAATACGGCTGCCAGTCTGGGGTAGACCAGCCGGAATTAGCTTAGAAATTTTTGCCCTGCAACTCATTTCAGAATCCAGAGGGAGCTGAATGGACCGCTTAGAAATTCAGCTCGTGCAAAGTATCGTGGAGGAGCAGGCAGGTTGCAGCATCTCAGAGGAGAGGCTTCACGTCTGCTTACTGAACAAAAGGAATTTTCAAGCCGAAGGACCAGGATGGAATTAGGAATCAATGACTATGGATAAATATCTGAAGCAAAATCTGGATGCATCTGAAGACTTTCTCACTCTTTTATCTCCGCTTTTAGTATTTCTTTTAGTTTTACCACCCACACAGTCTTTTTATTGACTAAATTAAATATTAATTCACTTTTCAAGCGACACTATAAAAATCTGATCAAAGGCAAACAGTGACGATGATAAGTAGCAGTTAAATTCCATAACAGTGTAATCTATTTTTTCTTTTAAACAATAGCACTGAACTAAACATGACAAAAGACTCTGGGATCAAATGCCATGTAAACCATTACACAGAGACATCCACAATATATTGGCCAAAATAACTTATTTCCCATTAAAGGGAATAGAAACAAGACATCCGAGTCCCTTAGGCTTGCAAGCTTAAAAATCTCTGCCAGCATTATAAAATAAGAACATTATTTAATTAGTAATGGTAAGGGAGGGCAAACTCTGTCTGCCTTAAGTCTAATACATGTAAGACCAGATTTCCACAGAAAGTAAAGATGCTCCAGATGTAGGGGAATGTGTAGGACATGAAAGATTTGGATCCAGCTTCCTGCTTTGTCATGGACTTTCTGTGTGACCTTAGAGCAGCTGCAATGTACCTCAGGTCCACATTTGTACAACAGGGCTTCTCTGCTCTGTCAGACGGCTGTGCATCTCAAATCACTCCATATTACAAGGCACTCAGAACTAAAACAGTGACATTAGAGATGGATGAGAACATACATCTACTTGTCTGCATTTAATTGGCAAGCAAGGCTCGTTAACTTTACTCCCCAAATACTGTGAGATGTTCACGCTTTCTTTAATACCTGTTTTCACACAGAGGTGAACTTGTGACACCAAATATTTACCAGGAGTGATTTACACGAAAGAAAAGCTGACAATGTCACGTTAAACTTCTTGCAAGCACAACACATACCCCTCTCTGGGGTACCCTGATTTTGGGCTGGTGTGGTGACACGTTTACATGACCTAGCACAGCTGCAAAGCACCTCACTCTGCATGGTAATTTTTATAGGCACATGCCTAACACATGCACAAGTTGTCAGTGAACATGAGGGAACAGCTGTCCCCTGCTTAGTTTAAAATGCTGTCCTGCGAAACACCGCGCTGCTTTCGCAGAAGGAACAGGCTCACAATTAGATAAGTCATCAGACCTCTTCCTTCCCAAATGGCTGTCCTTATGCTGAAGTTCTGTGCTATGAGTTAAGACATGGAAAACTGGAGTATCTTTGTACAGAATCATAGGGCCACTACCTTCTCTTTTTGACCAAAAGTCTGACAACAGAAGCAAGAAGTTACCTGAGATACTGAGCTAAGGGCTTTTAAGAAGTATTGCTACGGCTTTTAGATGTCAAAATCCTAATGTACACTGGGACTGCAGCACATTTAGATACTTGGTGTTTAGTTTATTCTTACTCCCTACTTTGTCCTTCGTCTTCTTTCCTGATGATGTCTTCTAGCCTTAGGGAAATCAGCTAGTGACTTAGACAGTCTATTCCATTTTCCTTAAACCCTTACCATCTGAAATAATATCAGCTCTACAGCTCAACTATTAGTTTACTTATACCGGATGCAAGCAGAGTTATCTCAATTGCATGTGTTATTCCCACCACCATGAATCTCGCTGCCGGTACAAGTTTCCTTCCTCTGACAGATGACAAGCCAACAGAGCTTGTACCAACACCCCGCTCTTTCCCTGGGGCAGCTTGTCTCCAAAATGAGCTGCAGCTCAGCTGCCCCTAAAGCAAGCCCTTGTGCACAGCCCCCAGCAAATCCTAGAATGGCAGGGGTTGGAAGGGACCTCTGGAGATCATCGAGTCCAACCCCCCTGCCAGAGCAGGGTCACCCAGGGCATGTCACACAGGAAGCAAGTCTGGTAGCCTGGAGGGTTTCCTATGGTCAAAGGACTACGCTGAAGATACGTACAACTGTGCAAAAGAAACAGCATTCACTGGCACCACTGCAACTTCAGATTTTGTGGGGAAGTGGAAGAAAATGCTGCTTTTGCTGTTTGGACATAACCTGGCTCTGTGTTTTATGCCTTCGTTTTGATCTATTCTCTCGCTCCCATTTTTTTTAGAGTACTGACATCTAACAGCAACTGTGTTTTAAAATAGCAGTCTTAAGCCTAGGAAATCTACCTTATCCATGACAAACTACCAAACAATGAATGCCAAAGTATTTGACATCACTGTATAAATTTATCCACTGAAAAATGTATCTTTGTTTTTTTCTGACACGCTAGATCAACGTTACAGCAGCGCACACCAGAGTCAATGGGTGTTCCCCTTCCTGCTGTAAACACCTCAGGAGACTTGGGTGACTCCTCTCCCTCCAGAGGGGAGTCTCCTCTCTCTGGAGAGGAGGTTTCACTTTAGAGAAGTTTTAAACCAATAGTTGCGGTAATATTAAAAAAATAAACATTTTAGTACAAATAGTAAAAATATTGTGAGTTTCTTCTATATAGAGCTTAAGAAAACAGCAAACCAGCACAATTTTGCTTGACTCCTTCATGCGTGAGTACTAGGGAAAAGAAAACTGCATTTATATAGAGATGGAAGTGAAATCCAATTACCATGTGTACTCCTGTAGGCAAACTGCTCTGGTACCAGGACCCCTCATGCCTTTGAAGCATTGCTCCTCCTGCCAGGACCACTCTTGAGTTCAGCATAGTTCCCGAGCGGTAACACTCGTTTTCACATAACTGGTATATGGGGAAACGTTCAGACCTTTTGAAGGTTTTCTTCCCTTCTTTCCCTTTAAAAAGGGAGGGGGCAAAGGCATCAAACACTTGCAGTTGTGCCTCCTGTTCACCGTGACTGACATGGGGGCTCTTGCAGCTTGCATGCTGACTTTCAGCTTGACTTCACAAGCAGAAGTCATTGGTGCCTGCACAGTGTCCTCTGCAGCTGCACTGTGCCTTGCCAGTGAAGCTCTGGGGAGGATGCCTCAATGAAAGATTAGCAGCAGTAAAACCCTGCTAGCAACTGTACTCTGTTAACCACTTCTCTGTCATACACGGCCTCCTTCTCAGGAACATGGGCTTGGGTAAGGGCTGGGGTTTGATTTTCAATCAAATTAGGGAGGATAATTAGGAGTTATAAATGCTGAAGTTACATTAATGTTGAATGCAGTACTGCTGAATGTACCAAGGATGTTATCAGGGATTCAGCGTGATATGGGCATTGCAAAGATGAGGCTTATGCTTTCAATTTCATGCCTCCCCTAAATAAAAAGGTATTTCTCCAATAATGACAGAAACCCAACTGAGAGGAAAGGACAGCTGTGAGTCAGACACATCAGCTCTCTTCAGAGGAAATGTATCTGCTTTCAGAAAAGGGCATTTCAGAAAAGCTTACTGTCCGTACAGGCACTGCTAACATCAGCGACACAGTGGTTTAGTAAGACCTGTCCCACGATTCCATCACTGCTGGTGTTAACAAGTACTAAGAATACTTCCTAAAGAGTATGTCCAACCTCATCTATTCTTTCTATAATGCACTCAGCAAGCAGATTACCCTTCAGTTCAAGAGCTCTCGTCTTCATTACCTACCCTAGTTAAAAAACTCTCTCTCCATACTTACTTCAGCCAAACTGCATATACAAGTATGCAACAAACTGCACTGATTCCTCCCGAATTCGACAAACTGAAGAAGTTACAGAAAAGCTAAGAGGAATTATCCATCATTTTACTGCTACTGCAGCAGCTACGGCATTTTGGGTTAATTTTCTGTATGTAGTTTAGAATGAAATCCGTGCACATCAGCCTCACTGTCAGGCAGCAGAATATTATCAACCTAAAATTCAGAGTGCAATAAACTACTATCAGGTTCACTGAAGCATGTAAAAGGATTGACCTGAGGGTCAAATGTTGGCTAGCAAACGTAATGATAAAACACAGTATTTATCATAAGAAACTAAATGCCACTAGCAAAAAGACATTGCTCCTACCTGTATGTCTGTGATACTGGCCCGAATTTTCCTGCAACAAATGTGGATGATTTGAGCGCTGGAGGAGACTTTGCCCTGGTTGAAGCTTTCTGTTGAAAGTTTGTCTTTCTTGTCTTTGTCTTTCTGTGTCTTACTTTGCTTTCCCTGCCCCCTTTCTTCCCTTCTCCCTTTCCTCCTTTCTCTCTTCCTTGCCTTTGTGTGCTAAATGCCACCAGAACGGTTTACAGCATTTTGAAGTCAGTGATGGTGGTTTCAACACAGACCCAGACACTTTTGCAGCAGATTTTTTTTTTTTTCAAATGGCATTTAACTCCACAAAAGAATCTATCAACATTTTAAAACCATAATAGATTAAAATATAAAGGGTTTGTGAAAATAATAGATATGGAAATGAGTTCCCAGTTCTTCTCAGAACAAACCTGTAACACTTTCAGATGATCTCTTGCAGCCTGCAAAAGAACTAACTACCTGAATTTAGCAATATCCACCGTTCTCCAGAAGGACCTCCCCCAAAGGTAGATGCTTCAGTAAAGAACAAACAGATCATCCCAGGAGCCTTCAGTAAGGAATCCAAAAGGAGATTAGGGTGCTTGGGAAAGAAACTGTGTGAACCTGAGTTTGTAAACAAGAATTGATGCCACTGCTTTCTGTGACAGAAACCTGACTGACTGAAAAACAACAAAAAAAATACTACCTATAACAAAACACTAAATCAAGGCAAAATGGACTGTCCCAAGGCATGCCAGCAGCTAAGGGAGAATTCTGCAAGTAGACAGGTGACACCCAAAACTGTCACTGAAACTTGGCTGTCCTTGGGATAGCTCTGGCATGGGCCATACCTGAGCTATTTAAAGCAGGATCTAACCCTTGCAGCTGCATCTGGAGGGACCCCATGAAAGATGAGTGAAGACACTGAAACCTGGGTAATAAAGGCGAGTTCTGCAGTGAAGCTTATTACTGCCTTGGAGAAAAAAAGATCTCTCTTTAAGAGCTGTTCTGTTGGACTTCTGTTTAACTTGCCTTTTAGGGACTAGAAGAGAAAAGCCTAGATGTTTGAAGTTGGCTTTTTTTATGAGTCCAGTGAAGCACCAGTTTTTAGACAGGAGCTTAGGGGAACACAGTACCATTTTCCACAAGCAGCAGGCATAAAAGATTCTTAATGAGGAATGAACCTGAGCCTCAGAGATCAGGTAGGGCTCACCCAACCTCAGGAGTTCACCTTGTCCTTCAGTTAAAAATTTTCTCAACCTTCGGGTTTGTATGGCGTGTTCCAGCTCCTGCCTTTCCCTACATTTTAGCTACAAGATGACTTGGAAATTCAGCAAATATGATTCAGGCAGTTTGTAGGCACTTAAAAACTGAGAGAAAACCACAGCTCTACTGTGGCTGTACCCTACTGAAAATCTGGCTTTATTGCATGCCACCCCAAAGAGAGAGTTACCGAGGGGTGTAAAGAGCAGACTGAGGTGGCTTCACAGAAGGTCAAAAGTCACTGATCTCAAAGTCACTTTGAAAGAGCTGTGTCAGCGTCACATGCTTCTTTTCAATATTCCCACAGAGGCTTTGGGGTTCGGTGCCACACGTCAAATACTCACAGATCTTCATCGAATAGAAAACTCACGCATCTGCCATATGTCACGATGAACACCATGGTTTTTTTCTGAAACAGGTAACAAGCAGAAATTTGGGTTCCCAGTCACTTGGGAGCAGTTTTTTGCTTTCGTACATCTTGCAACAAAATCAGAGACAAGAAAGGCCAGTTTGGAGGTTATCATATAGACTTGGTTTGCCCTCAGCTTTACAAAAGCCATAGAGAACCTGTTCATCCAGGCAGTAAGTGCAGCCCTTTGCTTCCAACAGATTTGGTCTGGATAATCCTTCAAATAACATCAGCTTCATATCATTTAATTTATTAGTGTATCTCCCCGACAGCTGATTGTTTCCAAGTATCTTACGTGAGATAAGACAATGCACTGGCAGCCGCTTACGAAAACACTGAACAGAAATGCAACATTTTTAGCCCATAGGACCCGCTTCTGGCTGAAGAGAAAGGCACACCACCTTGGTCTGGCCACTCAGGCATGACACATCAAGTGACCTGTCACAGCTGAAAATCCAGCTTGCAAGATGCCTCTGACGTTACCGTGGGACATGCCATAATGCACAAAACATTGCCATCCTAACCAGAAATACTACAGTACATACTTTGAAAGGTATACACGATTGATGCCGGTCTATACTCAGTTTATGGTAACATATAAAAACACCCCGATATGAGCAGTGGTACAAAAAGGTAGTTAAATTGCTCTCCTGACTTAAGATGGCCGCATGGGACCGGGGTGAATTGGGATAGTGCTGTCTATCCATCACAGCAAAGGATAGCTGTTCTCATGCAGACTGTACCTGCTGGTAATTCGGTGTAATCTCGTATATTCTAAATCCTACCATGTTTCTCTGGGCAAGAGCTACTATCGGAGTCTTTGAACGGTGTCACAAGTGCAGGCACGCTCTAGTCATTACTTTAAAACTTTGTTTTGCAAAATGTTACCAATTGGATCTTTATTTCCAAATACGGAAAATGGATTTACAATAATTATTCTTGCCTTTTTTCCCCCCCTTTAACGAGGCTCATCACTAATCTCTTTAATTTTCCTTAGTCTACCCATAAAACCAGAGTCAGTGAGGCCCCTTCTCATAGCTCAGGGAAGGAAAGATCCCTTCCCTCTGCTCATGCAATCACCAGGGATATTCCCTGATGCCAGTGCTTGAAGCCAGGAACAGACTATCTCCATCTGAGTCACTGCATCTTCGCCCCTGGCACAGCTCCAAAATTTCTGCATCTGATTTACTGCGAATTAAGTGTTAATAATACACAGGTCAAATCAAAGGACATTTTACTCTTTTTATTCCAGTAGTACTTTTTAGTAAGTTCTTTTAATAAATTTACAGCGAGACCTTTCAGCACTCCACAGATAAGATCTCAGGGCTGAAGAGAAGCCGTATGTAACTGAGGTATTAAACACCCTCAGAGTAAGACAGATCAGAATGTAGCTCTGTTCCCATGATACTCAGGTTGACTAAAAATGCTGAATCATGGGTTACATGATACTTCATATGCGAAGTATAAAGAAGGCAAATAATCTTTTAATGACCTACTCAGCAGTGAGCATACACAAGCTCTAAAAACAAAAATCAATTAACTACTGCCAGTCTTCTGTATTCCTTGATATAATATCTATTGAAAAAACAATATATTCACTTACCTTTCAAGACATTAAAACACTTTAGCTATTAAAAATAAATAAGTAGGATCAAATATAACCTCTTTGTCTTACAGTCACATTGACTGACTTTATCATTTGGCACGAAAAATAACTTCACCTTAAAAGGGAAGAGTGGTGGTAAGTGTCCCGGCCAGTAATGGTGGTGAGATGAAGGTACATATTTACTACCAGTGACCATCGCCTGTGCTTTACCATAACTTAGTTTCAGCGGACAAATGTA
>JAAGNO010010155.1:145763-167586 GCA_033439905.1 Ceryle rudis
GAGGTCAAACACAACTTCAACCCCCACATCAGCTAGAAAACACCACTCATTTGCAATGAGTTATATCATGCTGCAATGTAAACTATATACAGTACAAAAACTTGTGGGAATTAAGATATTGTAAAAGTCAGCCCTCACACTCTAACAACAAGAGTCTTAATTCTCTGTCATCTTCACCCTTGGTCTACGGCAGCTAAATGGGAAAGCACGCTGAATACCAGCTTTTGTAGGGAGAAATGTCAACAAAATCAGGGTAACACAACATGCAAACTTAAACTGAGAATAGGACATAAGCAAGAGAAGTGTTTTGTTCATAAAACATAAGGGAGAATATAAACATAAAGTGTTTCTTTCACCTGAACGCTTTAATATTCTCAGTGCAAACATTCAGCTGTTGACAAGACACTTCTCTTAGGTGCCATAGCTGCTCTTTCCAACACAACCAAACAGCTCAAACTTTTCCTAGAGTCACCTGAGCATATATGATGTGACCTTCAACCCAGAAAGAAGCAGTGGTGTACCATTAATTAGAGCTTGCTCCTTAATGAACACTGTGTGACAATCTAGATCATTTATAAGGACTTGCAAAGGAATACTGAAATGTTTTATATGACACTCTGCTCTGTTCTGAAGTCATACATAATGACTCTGCTGATTTGCACTTATCCCAAGGCGACTCTTAAGCTGCTCTGCAAATTCTAAACGAAGCTGCTCTCCATATTCTAAACAGGCACGAGAGTCAGTGTGATTTATACGTAAAACAGGCTTATGGAAAATAAGAATCAGGCCCCTAATGGATAATAGGTTAGCAAGTTGTTGTAGGAAGCCTAGGCATAATGCACCTGGTAGCTAAATAAATACCAGTGGCCTGAATCTCCTCTTTCATGATGGGTTGTTGGGTTTTTTATAAAAGGAATTTTTTTCACCCAGGGGATTAGATACTGAATGATATAAACAAACTCCTCATAATTTTCAGTCAGGCTTGGGATAAATTATGGAGCTTTTCAAAAAGGAAGAATAATCCTGCTACAGTCAGTTACGCAAGGTGGGGGGGAAAAAAAACCCAAACAACAAAACAACAGAGAACAGCCCCCTAGAAAAAACAAAAATCAACAAAATAAGGACAAAAGAGCCATGCAATGAACCAAACAGAATTAGCAAGGAACACCTTCAGCCCCATCAGATTTCACGTAACTTTGAAGAAGGTAAATACCATGCTACAGAGCCACAGAGGCCAGTATTTTACCCTTCTGTGGATGTCCATCAACAGGGATTATGCAAAACAGCAAAGACAGAATGTGACCGACTACTAATTTTTTAATGACTTATTTATACCACCTTTTGTACTTGGTCAGTTAATAGTCACACGGAGCTTTATGGAAATACTGATGTGAGAAAGGATGACTTGTACAAGAAAGCCCTGTAGAAACAACCCCAAGCAATTACACTCTAACTGAATCCAAAAGGCCAACCTGCGATATAAAATAACAAGTGGAAAAATCCGAGGGATATTTATTGATAACGTTACCACAAGGTACTTAAAATACTCTTGTAGATGAAAGGTGATTGAGTATCAGTATCAGGTATCTTTAGGCAGACAAGGACTTTCCATTTCTCCTAAATATCCTGCTTATTTCCGACCTCATTCACTCTGTATTCATAGTAGATCATCTGCACTAGAAACATTCCATGTTTAGTTAGAATTTAACCCAAATGAGTGTCATCAAATAAAATAAGTGTGAGAATACAAGCAGGCTCTTGGTTGCTATAAACAAGAATGAAACCAGCTCGTGCATTAACACTTTGAAAGAAACATTTAATGTATTTAATTCACATAAAATGAAATTTATCTGATTCAAATTTGTTTCAAAGTAAGGCTCCCCTGATTTTAAGTGCACTGCATAGAACAATATAACATAGACATAGTTAAAAAGGAATCGGCTCAGCTGGGCTTGTCCTTAACACTCCAGTTCAGCAAGGTGCCGAACTGGAAGCACTTGTGCAATCCAGCTGCAGTTAATTCACATCCACTGGAATCAATGCTCATTCTGGTATCTGTTGAGGACTTTCATATTACTGATAGGTTGGTCAGAGATGCTGTTGCTCTAAAGAGGTCCACAAACTGTAATTAGAAGACCAAATGACTGGGTTTTTACTTCCTGGCCAAAAATTCCAAAGGGAAAGACAAGAATTTTCTGGGGAAAAACATATGTACCACGGCCCTGCTCTGGAGAAGGTCTCTTCTGCTTCAGATCTACTCACTATAAAGTTTCAAGATACATTTTTGTTTTGGTTTTGCTTCACTATGCATTAGTAAAATCACTTTTTTCAAATGGAGATTTCACAAAGTAGTGGGTACAGAGTAAGTATAAATAAATGCCTGCTCTAAAATCTCAGATGTTACCATGAATCAAAGGGTGCCAGAGTCTTGTGAAACCGTGGCTTGGCGACCAGCTTTTGGGTCTTCTCTGCGATTTAGAGTACACAAAATTGCTGTTCTTCCTAAATCCCAGCACTGTTCCTCAGTTCATATCCATGTGAGTATCTGAAATGGCTGAACTTGTGGACAACTTTTGCCTTAATCCTCCTTAGAATCCTCCTTCTCATTCCTAGAATGAGAACAGGGGGAAATGGAGGAGAATTCTGTATTCCTCAGTTCAAACCTGTACTGAATTCACAGAGAGCTTTGCTGAGGTGAGGACCAAGAACTGCTGTGCCTGGAATACAGTCACTGGTGTCTGAGATGAAGTGCATGGCTGCATTTACTGAAATCAATAAAGCCCACATAGTAACATGTGCCTGTACTGTGTAACAGTACTTGATCTATAATATTCCTTTCTTACTAGCTAACCATAGTTTTCATTTCTTGCTACACATCTTTCTTGCTGTCTTCTATTTATTGTCACAGATGCTGTAAAATACCTGCTACTCACACACTGTCACCTTGCTGTAAGCGAGGTCAATGGCAAACTCTCTCAGAAAGAGCAGGATTTATCCCAAGATGCCTTATCCAAAGCGGGACTCCCCTCGATTCAGTAAGCTTTGGATCAGACCTAGAAATCTTATCAGAACCAAGAAGTGGCAAGTCACAGCCACATAGCAAAAACACACCCGAGTGTTTCTCCCACATTCCTAGAGATGCTCCTGCCAACTGCTTGGGTGCTACACAGGATCTGACCGATTGAACTGGATTCTGTATGACAGCTATGCTCACTGACAGGATTTCATCTCTTTTTATAGAGGTTCAAAAGGGAGCAAATATTTGAACAGGAGGCTTCGCAGCAGTATTTTCTCATTCGGTTCCAAACTTTCCACTTTCAAAAATCCCACCATCTTTTCTATTTCTACAAAGGAAAGAAGATGCTTCTTCCTCTCATTTCAGGACAACCTACCAACTTGCAACATAGCGGAACAAAGGACGACTGAAAAATCTGAAAAATCACTTCAGATAAAACCTTACCACCAAGCCTAACACAGTCTGTGAGAGCTCCAGACAGTCTGGAAGTGCATCCAACTGATTCCAGCAGATCTTGTTTTACATGCAGCTCTGCTTGCTTGCTTATCTTCCCCAAGTCTGAATGTGCTGCGACAAGTTTTTGTGCTCCTTCATGTCATTCAGCCAAGTTTCTACAGCTGTCTTTGACGTGCCGTGGGTGTATCTGACTATAATTTTGGCTTGTGTATGTCTTTGCAGACTGAGGGTTTCTAGAAAGAGAAACCGAGTGCATGTAATATGGTGACTTCCAACTGCTAGAAACACAGAAAACACAACAAATGGCATCAGTTTAGAGAGAAGGCAACTGAAATAATGAAAACCGTTGCAACGTATGCAAGTGCAATGTGACGCTCCCTGTAGCAAGCAAGCACAGAACTGTAACATTCAATCAAACCCCAAGATGAGGAAAAAGGGAAATAAAAAGATAAAAGATAGTATTTAAACATGTTGGGAAAATAAAGAAGCGACCACTTTCATTTGAAAAACCCAAGGAGAAATCTGGTCTCAGCGGTCAAAGGGGGATGTTCTTCAAAGCTTAGAGTTGGCCTAAATCCATTCAAGGAACTCCACGATGGGGCACTGTTACGTCACGAGAAGAGTTCAGTCACTGGTAAGCACTCACGAGAGCTTAACCTTCCTGTATTTCTGTATTTATCCGTCAAGCAAAAGAGTGAATGTGACTCACAGACAAAGAACCTAAGATTCTGCCCTATTCCCCCAGTCCATCTTACTGTGCTGACTCCTATCTAGTCTTAGGATAAAGCTACCCATGTGTCTCAAGCCCTATAGGAAATCGCCTCTTTTCCATCATAAAAGAAAAAAACCCAAACGGATAAAAGACTCCTCAAACACACACTCGAGTTTTCTCTCCCCTCAACTTTGCCTGCCAAGTACCGTGTGGAACGTAACGGAGGCAGCGCCTACGGCTGGGCGATCTCCCAGCCTGTGCGGCACGTCCCAACCGCGTGACTCCACGAGGAGCTCCTCCTGCCTGCATCCAGGAGGAGGACAGGGACGGCACAGACCGCACTGATGATGTTTCAACCCGTGTAAGACCAAGAAGCTGGTCCCTGACTCCTGCAAGCTGGGTAGCAGCTGTGTCACAGAAGTGCTGCGGGCGCCGACGGATGCCGGCTTGTACCAGGGGATCGTGGTGTGCAACATGGCCTCCCTGAACCCTTCTTGGCACAATTTATGCCCATCTGCCTCCCCTCTGCTCCTTCTCCTGGAGAGGAACATATGGCCCAGAATATGTATCTCAGAAGCAAAAAATGTATTCATACTGTTTGCTAAAATATACCGAGTACCTTCTTTTTTTCTTCTGTAAGCTTTTATTCCAGTTACGAACCTTCTATTCTGGCACAACAAATATTTTTTTTTTTACAAAGCAAGTCCTCACTTAAACACTTAGGCAGCCCACAGTGAAAAACTGAACTAAAAAACCAACTGTCTATTACACCTCAGTAGTAAGAAGTTGCTACTGCAAGAAGTATCTTTGCCAGAACTCTGGGTTTTGTGCATTCCACCATCACATTTTAATACTTACCTTAGTCCAATAGCGTTGCATCTACTAACAAATCCGCAACAGAAGAAAATATAAACACCACGAACATCTAAACACCAAACGTTTTCACACTGAGCGGTTCAAACTGGAGCCAAGCTCCCACTCTTTACCTTAAACAGTACCTCATCACAAAGAGAACAGTGAAGCTCCTTGAGAGGCAAGACAATATTTCAATAGCAGTACCAACATCTGTCAGTGCAGTCCCACCTCCCTAACAAGGGTAAACTTTTCCACTCTATCACAGAGACTTTTGCTGGTTTGCCTGCTGGACGACAGCAGTACCGAAACAAGGCTTCATCTGATCGTTTCCTCACTTCTGCCTGAATATACACAGCTTTTACATATATATATGTATGTATGCCCATTTATCCACGTGTATATAACATATACTTGTTTATATACATATATGCATACATACAAATATTTAGATGCGTGTGTATATATGTATTTTAATACTTATATGCAGAACACTCCAATTCTTGATCACAAAAATGTGGCAGAAAAGAAAACACACTGCAATCCTTGCTCAATATAAAAACCCCATGCCAGACAGCAGCTGTTGACACTGTTCTGTGGTGACCTGTCCAGCACACGTTATGAGACACCGATACCACACCTAAGCAATGCCCGCAACAGGACCAGTAGCAATACCAACACTTCCCGTAGCAAAAGGCTCTTCTAACGGTGAAGTAGGTCAGGTTCTCTGGCCATATTTTCATTGAAGCATTTAATATGAAATTCACTAACAATCACACAGATGCTTCAGAGTATATACAACTGAAGTAAAGTGTTGCCTAAAGTCAACTGAAGTCAACAAAATTCCTTCTGCTGCTTTCAGTGGGTTTTAGGACAGATTTGGGTCTGTTCACTTCATGCTGTGTAGCCCTTGAGATTCTTCTTTTCACTCAGCATTTCAATGAAATACTGCATGTATTCCTGCATCTCAGATACACGGCTCATGAAACCACTTTCTACTGTTTATCCTACCTTTGCTGCCACAGATGAGTTGGGTTTCTCCAGCAAGTCCCAGAGCTTCTTCCTTTTCTCCGGACAGCAGGAATTATCAAACTCTTCCCCTTCTCTCTCTCGCATGCTCTCTGCCTCTCTCCTCAGCTCCTCATTCATCTGCTCTTTCTTCTGATGGTATCTTGCCTGGCAGCAAGATTCTAAATATATCTCATCAATCCCCCAGTAATCGAGCTCCTGGCCAAAAGAAAGAGCACACATTTCTTCCATCATATGTAGTTTCCCTGTCCTGTAGAAATTCAAAATGGAAGTGAAAGCCCCTGGGTGTCGATCAAAAAAATACTCATTTTCATTCAGATTATAGTCATCACATACTTCTAGCAGAGATTCATGAGTATTGCAGTCTCTGAGCTTCCCTAATCGTGTCCTTGGAAGTCTGTCCAAAGTCCTCCACAGCACTTCATGGTTGAGCCCACCAACATTTATTTTAACTCTCCGTGAGCAGGCTTTGCTCCTAATGATCTCCACGGGTTCTGGAGGCAGAGAAAGGGTAGACCTTGAAGACTTTTTGTTGATCCCTGGTGGAGCCTTCTCAGCCATTCTGAAAAGGACGCAGCTGTAACACCAGAGTCTTCAGGAGAATGAGCTTGGAGACTACAAATATTTGGGCAGAGTCCTCTTCAGACAGAGAGCTCCATTCCTGAAACTAAAAAAAGACAAAAAATTAGAATAGTACAATGTACAATATATTCCCCAGTCCTTGTCTCTCTTTTTCCACACTTTCATATGCAGATGAAAATTTAATGATGGTAATTTGCTCTCTCTACAGCAAAACTCTTTTGTGGCAGTATACAGAATCAGTGGAGCAACTGGGACAGCTAAGAGCACTTTAAGCAAAGGGAAAATTCACTGCAATTTCTGCATTCATGAAAATCAACAGTGACAGTTTCGACAGAGGACTTGTTTTGTTGTTGCTTTGTCAGAGTTTCTTCAAAGCAGTTTCTGATGCAGCTTGATCTGATTACTTGCCAATTAATTTGTAAGGTGTGCTAATGGAAAGAATGTAGGGATAGCCATAAGGAAAATGGGAGACAGAGACTAGCTTCCCTTTTATTGAAAAATTCAGATTTTGGAGCTACTGCAACTCAATAAAACAATGAGAGCACATGAAAATCCCCTGTGAAACCAAACTGCTTCTCTCCCTCTCCCAACTCAAATCCTGATTTGCTGAATTTCATGGCCGAAGATTACTCACAAAACAATTCAATTGCTATCCAAAGTCAAATTTTCTAGCTCCGGACAGTGCTGACCCCTTTACAAACAGATCCAAAAGAATCCTAACTCTTCTGCAGCCACCTGAGCAGTCATACGGGTTATACAGGCAAGGACTGTGCATACCCTTCCCTGGCCCCTCAGCAAGGCTCTTCTCTGCCCCATTTGTTCACCTGTTAAGCTGCTGCAGGGACTTGACTGCACGACAGCGATCAGCAGTCTCAGTGCTAATAATCCACAAGTGCATCCTCACTCACTGTGCCTACTGCTTCAGCCAACTCTGAAGTGCAGCTGTCAGTCACCAAATTCAGAATACCGGTATCAAAAAGGGAAGAAACCCACCCACCACCACCTCTACGATGGTCCATTATCTGCCACAGTGCTTAAATAACATGCTAGCAATGGTATCGCGGCCCAAAGGGAAGAATATTAAGAATGCTTAGACAAGCTTCTCTTCCAAAAGTAGGAAAGTCCTTCTGAGTAACTTCCCTGAGTTGACATCTCCTCCTCCTCCCGTTCTCTGAAAATTAACAATTCAACAGTCTGTTTTGTTTTGGTTTTAATTTGAAGTGAAGTAACTGCAGCTTAAAAAAATAGAAAAAACAAACGCATTTGATGCGAACAAGAATTTGACCCTCTTTGCAGAGTAAGCATGAAGGCTGTGATGGGACCTACAATTGTAAATTGCCAGGGTGGGAGAAGAAATGTTTGTACTACAGGACCATGATGGCACAAGAATAAAAGGATACAAACTCCCCATGACAAAAGGTGGAAATCTGCAAGGGAATTAGATCACAATGACCAACTCCTCACCAGAGCAGCGAGTATCCAGAATAATCCCTTACTAAAAGTATCAGGAAAACTGGAATTATTTCAGCATGCAATCTGACACGCTTATGACAGTGTTGAGTATGCATAACATTCCAATTCCTAGATCTCATTTTAGCTAAACTTTTCCTCCACAGACAGATACAGCAATAATAAGGCACAGCCCTGTATGATACAGGTATTGACAGATTTCCACATCCAAAAACATCACAGAAAATTAACCAGCAGAGTACTATTTACGTTTACAGATGTCTTTTTTTGTTTGAGTGCGTAACTCACTGTCTTGTCTACTCTCATGATGGAAACAGCCCCAAACACTAATATTTTCCCAAACACTAACACTTCAGCAGTTTCACTGTCAAGCCGAAACTACTTCAAAAACAAAAGGGCCAAAATATTCTGCCTCTTCGCATCCTGCCTCCAGCACTGCACTGTGAAGCTCCCTCCTCATGTTGCAGTGCAGCCCAATGCACCTTGGTGCCTATTTACGTAAGGTTTTAAGCCTGTAACATTTAACTTTGTTAATGAAAAAGATTATCTGATAACTTCACTTGCAAAGCTAAATACTGTATCAAGATCAAAGCCCTGACATCAGTAGGTTTACACAGTATTTCTGTTGTGCTTGTTCTGTCTTTAGCTTTGTTCCTTTTTCAGCTCGGGCTGATTTTTTCCTCTGGTTTTACCCTCCTCCTCATTGCCTTAGAGGCAAGGGGATGAGGGGGGGGACTACTGAGAAGGGGAGGACTCCTTGTGAAAGGGAAGGACCTTGTGAAAAGGTGTCCTCACTTAGGCATCTAGTGTTGTGTGATGCATTGATGTCTTCTGACAGAGACAACCACACAAACACTACGCAGTTATCAGAGAGTATTCCTTTTTTTAAATTAACGTGTGTTAATTAGCAGTACCAAGGAAAACACAGTAAAAATCAAGCAGTTGATCTGATTAATCTTAGGTCAACCATATCCTCATTTGCTTTTCTGATCATAAAACCTAAAAATATGAAGACTATACATTGTCTTAGCTTTTATTGCAGTGGAGTTACCACACAGATTTGTTAAACAAATGCAAAATTATAGTGTCACCAAGACTGTTCTAAAGCTGATGAAACACTTTCTGATTTGTCAGTATAATTATTGGTTGCATCTTTCTGCTTGAGGAAATGGGGCTTTTCTAAAAAGCTTTAAAAATCCTGGTTAACTGTGGTGCTGGCAGGGAATAGGGGAGGGAAACACCATTAAGTTTGCTGTTGAGAAGACTGTCCAGTCTGAAGCTGAGAAGGCTATCCAAGGCACTGTATGTACGAAGAGATGAAACACCATTCACGTGTAGCACTCTGAAAAGATCCAAAACATTTTCCCAAATGAAGAATCTTATTTTTGCCTTTCTTCAGAGGTCCTTTCATTGAAATAGATGCAAATTGTGGACTACATAACTTTAAAAAAGAAAAAAAAAAAAGATTTTACTTTGCTTCCTAAGTGCCTTTCCTCAGACCTTTTTTTTTTTTCTGCTGATAATGTAAAAAATAATAATAAAAATTTCTTCCTGTCCTGTTTTTTCCCAAGCCTGGACTACAGAGCCTGTATTTAACTGTGCCTTTAACAAAAACATAATCAATAGCCTCTACTTCAACTACATAACATTTTTAACTTTATAAACCATATTATAGTTTCACACAAAATCACCAGATCTTTCATTATAACAAAGCTATTCAAGTGAGGTCACCTTTACAATTTATTAAATAGCCTTTCTGGATTTTAGCTACTGCAACTAACTCTTCAGAAACTGCAATTTTTGTCCTGAGAAGACTTAAAAAATAATTTTCATTTTAGCTTATTGCCTTAACCTTTTGGCTGTGTGCAACTGCACCATACACTTTGTCCGCCATGGGTGAGGGAGAATTGCCACCACCCCTTCACAGGCAGGCAAAGTCAGCCCGCTGCTCACCAGTGCTGCTCAGCAATCAGTAGAGAAAGACACAAATTCGAACCACAGATGTCTAAGAGCAACTACAGACAAACCCCATATGCTTTCCTTGCAATAATAAACTGACTTTGTAGGAAACTACCTGTAATTTGGAATAAAACTCTTCCAAATCAAAGCCAATTCTTTGTGTTGAATAGATGTTGAAACTGCAAAGACTACTACTCAAAAAGCTAGGGAAGGTCAGAATGAAGGTTATGTGTCCTCCCCCACAGCATATACATAAAGCTTTTAATGGTGGGATTCCTCTCACGCCAATCCTTTCTGCTTTAAAGTGAATAGGTAATTATTTACCATTTCTTTTCAACTTTCTCCTTCAGTATTTGGCCTCTGATGTTACGTAGCATGTCCTACTGGAAATCCAACACTATACGCCGAGGGATTCATTTCCCTCAGGGAGCTGTCACTATCCTACCTGCCTGCTTCTATCCCAGAGTTTCCCTTCCCAATCAGCATCACTAGGAGGCCATTATTGCCACTGCTTTATAATGAAGAAAGGAAGCACAGAGATGCCTGAAGTATTGAAAAATTCTGGCTGCTCAAACTGAGATAGCTGCTTTTTAAGAGTCCTTAGTATTTTTATCACATTTGATGGGTATGTCTGTATGAGGAGATCAAACCCTCAAGCAGAGGAACTGGTGGCACAGTTAGGACTCTCCCAAATATTTTGCAGGGGTGGCCAGAGAGTCAGCATCCTTCGAGGTCTGCTCCTAATAAGTGGTTTGTCCACAGGCATCATCCGCTCCTCTTTGGAGCCTAGGTGAGTTTAACCACACGCACAGAGCTCATCATACCAGCTGGCCTGAGCAGCACCAGTCCCTTCCACAGACTCCATCTGCAAGACCTCGTTCCAAACGGATTGACATTCAAGCTACTTTTGCATGCTAGAGCCATAAACCTCCCTCTCAATCTTTGCCGTAGAAATTGTGCCAAAGAAGGTGGAGATGCTACACCATATAAGCACACTTCACCGTTGGATTATGTCGTCCCTGTGCATTTCAAACAGTGCGTGGAAAAAAAGTACACGGTACGTAACAAAATATTGTATCGTAAGGCTGCCAGGAAAGGGCAGAAAGATTGCTTTGTTCTGACTTTAAAGAAACAAACTTTTACCATTTTTGTCAGAAGATGTTCTTTTGTCAGAACTTGTCAAGTTGTTTGCAGTGAAGGATTATATTCATTTCCTTGCTTTGGAAACAAATGGAAGATGTTTTCAGAATTTGTTAA
Organism: Ceryle rudis; assembly: GCA_033439905.1. Classification (NCBI taxonomy): domain Eukaryota; kingdom Metazoa; phylum Chordata; class Aves; order Coraciiformes; family Cerylidae; genus Ceryle; species Ceryle rudis. Next base: position 157,097 of record JAAGNO010010155.1, read on the forward strand.
AAGCCTGTATTCAGTGTTCTTTAAACAAAAGCCAGACTGCTGGTTCTAAATGTACTGATGCTTAATTATTTTTTTTTTTTGAAAGTTAAGAAAGCTCTGGATCAAAAGGAGACATTTAGAAATTATTCAACAAAATAATTTGGCTGATCCCATTCAACATTTTTGGTTTCAGGTCTGGGAAATCTAAGAGCAATGTTTTCTTTTTTTGCCTAGGCAGAAAGGCACACTGAGATCCAGAAAAATCCGGGGAGACAACCGGTGCATTGGCTTGCCTGGCTATTAAAAATGACTGACAAAAATCAGATCTTCAGGCTGTGGGTAATGCGGTTCTGTAACACGTCCTGGAAAAACTATTTAGCTTTTTGGAAATGTAACGTCAGAGGAAGTTTAGATTGGACCTTAGGAAAAGGTTTTTCATCTTCCCCGAGGAAGTGGTCACGACACCAAGCCTGTCAGAGTTTGAGGAGTGGGCAATGCTCTTCATCATGGTTTAGGTTCTAGTTTTAGACAGTCCTGTGAGGAGCAGGCAGTTGAACTCACGGATTCTTACGGGTGCCTTCTAACTGGAGACATTCTATGATTCTCAAAAGCCGTAGAAAGACTGTGCCCAACTCGACATTTGACTCTTAGAGCCTGTAAGCTGGGATACAAGAAGTCTGTCAAGGAAAGACAGAGCAAGCTAGTTGTAACAAACTAATACTACCGCGAAAAGAAATTTCTAGAGCTTTCTATGCCAGCTTATTCGATTGTATGATTCTGCCTTTTCCAGCTTCTGCTTTGCTATACTATCTCTGCTACCACATGTCAGCTATGAAATGTTTGTTCTTTGTTTCAGAATGGGAAGACCTGCAGTTTTAATAGTGAACTGTGGGATCTTTATTAATATCATTTTCCCTGAATTTCAGTTTTTTAAGTAATGGCTGACAGCTGAAACTGAAGGAAAATAGCCAGCTCAAATGAAGTGTTTGCTATTTCCACTTCCCACCTTTACAGAAGTCACATCACATACAGTTAAGGATGGGCAAGGTGAAGGAAGGAAGCGTCAGGAAACATGTCAAAATATTCCTGAGCATTGCGTGCATGTCTCAGATTCATATCCACATGTAGGAACCCATGTATGCCTGCCTGCACAGGAGAGAAGCAGCTGAGCATGAAATGTCCCAAGTACCAGTGATAGCACTTGGGCTCAAGTCCTCAGAGGTCTAAAATGATGATTATTTCTATTTCATAACAGACCTCACAAATGATTTCTTTCTGGTATGTGAAAAATTAAGCATTGGCTGCACAAAGTCTCAGAGATCTGCAGGAAACACTTAAAAAAATGTAGCCTTTAATAGATGAACTTTCCAAATCGACTAAATGAGTCTGTCTGCTAACTCCATGTTCTCACCATCCTGAGCACAGAAGTGTCTTTTAGATGGATGAGCTGAACTTCACTGAGGAGTAGTAGACTCAGGGGCTTTATATATTCCTTAGGAGCCCTGGATACGAAAAGCCTGACAGAAATAGGTAAAGAGACAGGAGACAGAAAAAGAGGGAGAGTATAATGCATAAAAAGCTTGTAAAAAATCTTGCAGTCATGCAAGCTTGGCAGTGTAGGCTGAGAAAACTCTCTCGAGTTTTCCAAGTACCCCAACAGCACTTGCAAGTACCTGCTGGAGCTCCTACTCAAGGTAAAAGCCTTGTGGGTGGGGCCTAGACTCCACTGGAGGTGATGTGGACAACTTTACACCAAACGGCTGACTGCTCGACAGCGTTCAGTGCAATTTCACCTCAAGACTCGTAAGGAATTTTGGACTTAAGTGGCTTTTTTTGAGTAGGACCTGACCACAATTCTGGAGCTGAGAGCTGGATTTGGAGCACCCCCTCAGACTGCACCAAGGTCTCTGAGCAAAGAATGTGGCTTTGCAGTCTGTCCCAGTGCTGAATCAAGATCACCACCAGCCTTTATTCCAGACCACCTCTGCTTCTCTGTTTTTTTCCTCCTTAGCAATGCTCTGCTGACGGTGCTTGCGACACGTGCGGCTGTATGATCTTTAGAGAACAATCCTGATGCAGTCCTGCTCAGTTTACAGAAACGGCTGCATTTCCATTGCAGCCCAGATTGAAGCATCTCTTGTTTAGGATGTCATCTGTCTGTTGTGTCTGCACGTTACTATTTATATTTACAACTGGTTGCCAAGGGTTGAGCTACTGCTTTCACCAAGGATACTGCTTTGCGCTGCACAGTTAGCCTTCCTTCAGAGTTTTGATTGATGCTTCTGTACTACTCTTTGACAAGGCACATATATTACGTATGCAGGATATAGTAATAATAAATAAATTAATAAATTAGAGCTTTGAATTGCACTTTATTCATCTACCACTTGATTATTTTTTTTTCCTAATTGCATTGCAGTGCATTAAGATGATGGAGACAGTCAACGTATCACATGTTCTTTGAGCAGCCACTATTTTAACCAGTTGATCTACAACAACTGGGTTTAGGTCTATTCCAAACATGTTATGTTCTATAACCCTTCAATCTTCCTACCAGTAACAGAGCTGCCAACTAACTGAAAGCACTGCAGAACTTCACAGATGTCTTTGAAAGCTTGCACAGGGAAGTGCTGAATTACAATTCTAGGTTTCTAGGCAGGGAACTACCACACAATATATAATATTGTACATAAAGAATGATGTGTGAATCAATGAGGCACGTTGAGAAGGGTCAGATTTTATCCCTCTCTGAATGAACCCAAAACTCTGGCTATGGCACCTTGTCTAGAATCTCAGTAAAATGTTTGCATTGTCTAATAAAGGATAAACATGCAATGCCGCCATCCTAGATCTACAGTTAGGGGAAGCATAGTTGTATTCTTTGGTGATTTCTTTGGACATGAAAACATTTGGCTTCTGTCAAAAATTTCATTTTGAACTACTTCTAACTGGACCGTTTCCTGATTCGGTCAAGGAAAACGGTAGGGTTTGACCTACCTAGACAACAGACAGGAAGAGAATACAGCCAAAAACTTCAGTTTGACACGCACAGATTTACTCAGGAGTCGTTTGTCTCAACCCAGTTACGCTAGCCAACATGAGCACAGCCTATATTCCTCTCTCTGGTGCTTCACAGAAGCACTGAAGCTGGAAGGAGTGAATTGAGGCCTGATTTTTGAGTGACTCCGTTCTGACAAGCACCTTTGCACATTGCTGGCAATGTCCCCAAGGTGACAGCATCAGCAAGTTGTCACTAAAAGCTTTTATCATTAAAAATTAAGACAAATTTCAGCCTAGGCTGACCCAGACTGGACAGTCCAGGGGGTTGTAGAGTTTTCAAATTCCCATTGGGGTGAATTAAGGTGAAATGATGCCAAATGATCATCAATGTGTATTTGAGATAGAAGCAGACTGAACTTGGAAGGTGTAAAGGTGGGTGGCATGGGTTCTACTGAAACTTTATAAGAAAAAAGGGAAAGAGAGGAAAGAAAAAAAGCGAGAGAGAGAGAGAGAGGGATATCACCCCCCTTGGATCCCTCGATGACGGTGACAGACAGGGTAATCCTCAGGTGGTGGGTGCACAGGAGGCACCTCAGGTTTGAGCCTTTTATAGTCTAGTCCCTGCCCCCTGTTCACACCAGTCACACAACTCTTGACCTGCTGCGCAGGAGCCAGTGTGGGGGTGGTCTCAAAGGGTCTTTCAGGCTGTCGTGAGCCCCTTCCTCAAATAAACTCTATATGACCTTTGCTTGCTCTACGTACCAGAGGGTGGAATTGCACACCCTCCAGCAGGCCCTGCGGAACAGTCTCTCGCTGCTTGATCGTGAAGAGTCCACCCCTTCAGCTTTTTGATGTCTTGAACTATGGAATGTCTTGGAAAAACACCCCAAACTACTACTGAAAATTGTCGTGCGGGGCCTATGACAACCTGTCATCTTATTTTTTGCTCATCTGAGAAAAGCAGTCACCCAGAAAGCACAAAACTTTGATCCTCAAGCTTCTCTAGGAGTGTTTAGGTTCCACATACTGCACAAAGGTACAGCCAGGTTGGAGGGTAGGTAAGGGAGAGCTGTTCTCAGGAACTCCAGTTTAACACTTCGAAAAGCAGCTACACTTCATTTTCATACTGACTTTTAGTCTTACCACAAGTGAAGGCATTTTTGGAAAGCAGAATGTCAATCCTCGAGGCAGCTGATACCAGGAGTTATTGACATTTTTGACCCTCAAATTGACCTGACAATAGAAAAAAGTGAAGACTCACTATCATGCACCACCCCGTGCTGCTGTTGCTGTAATTCTGAAACTGAGACAGGCTGAAAGGAGAATTTTTATACAACTGCCACTATAAGATAACTTATTTACCTCTATCAAGCCAAAATGTATTTTTAAAAGCCACAGCATCCCCTGAAAAAAAAAAAAATGTGCTTCATCAGAGTCATTAGTTCAGGGTTTCTAATATTAAACATTCAAGACTTAAGTTCAGAGGAGGGTGTGGGAACCTCTAAGGCAGGATCAACGCAGTACTTCACAGTCAGAAAGAAGATACTCTGAACTCCCATCCAGGCCCAGAGCATAAGCAGGATCAAAAGGGACACAACCCACTCACATGATACTCTTAAGCCTGGAAACCTCCTCTTCTAAGAGAGACATAAAACACAGTCCTTCAGAATAATGGAAAAGGTCTCCTGTTTTCAAAGTACACCTTGAGGTGGTGGTAGCAACCTCCTGATATAATTGCCAGGGACCACACTCATCCCCTGTGACTCAAACCCCTACTTTATATTTTGCAGGCTACTGCTGCTACCAGCAATCCCCAGGAGGGCTGCAGGGATGGAGAACAACCTCCCTGTTCCTGTTGACATCCTGAGCTCAAAAGGCAACAGGCATGAGTCTGTAGCTGAACAGTCTGGGTATGAACAGTCCTTTCGCTAGTGGGGAATCTTGGATTACAAGAGGTGAAATATCTGTTTGCATCATGTTAATCTAAGAAAGGCCTAAAAGCTTGACTTCTCTCAGTGAGTACTCCAACCAAAAGGTTCCTGAATAAAAGCCAGACATTTTTGCCTCTACTAGGTGATCTATAAACATGTTGGGAGCAGCCAAATATTCTCATCCTTTCTTTAATTCAAGGGTAGAAGAAGATACCCAGCACTGCTAATGCTACTTTAATGACATGCCTAAATAGGGACTAAAAGGACTCTCAGTAGCCAGACTAGTCCTGAAAATAAATTCAGGCACAAGCCCTACTCAGTTAAGAAGGTTGCTCTGTGTCAGCAATAACGAGAATGAAGACAGCACGAGACGGAAATATTCTAGAAGGCAAGACCTTCTAGATGGCACAACTGTCAAGGCAGATCAAGGTGTGCTATTAATCTCAGCAACCACTAGATGAGCACGCACAATAGTGTCTTTCGGAGCTTTGTGATTTCAAGGCTAATTAGGCCAGTTCACTGTTTTGAATCTGCTTACATACATCAGTGGTACTCTTCTGGCTGCTGCAGACTGACAGCACTTTCTGCTCAAACTCACTCAGGATCTCTCTGGTACATGAAAATTTACCCTGAATGTATGGTTATAAATCATAGCAGGATTAGTCAGTCATCTAAGAGTACATCCAGCTGAGACGAGGTCATCAAGCTTATAGGTAGATCAAAACCTCACACTTTAATAAGACAGCAAAAGGCACAACTCAAAACTCTGTAGAAAGCAGCATTATGGACCCTGAGTCGTTGAGTTTGGTTGGAATTTTTACCTCTATGTGTTGAAAACAAATCTAATTTTCTAAAAGTTAACTATTGATGAGGTACTGCGAAAAAACTATTTTAGGAACTGCCTTGAGATGTCTTATTAATGATCTGAGGCAAATTTATTCTGTATTTGGACCGTACTGCCATAATTGATTTCTATTTCTTGTTAGGCAGTCAAGGGGAGAAGCTCATCTCCAGTGTCATCAAAGAAGATTATATTTGAAAGCTTTGTTCAGTTAATTATCAGCACAGCTTTGCATTCATTTCCTCGCTACATGGTTTTACCTACAGGGCTGATGTTTATTTCCTAACAAGCTAATACCCAAATATGATGGCAGAAGAATACCCTGCAGTAGCAAGCATGACTTCCCAGGGAGAAGCACTGATGGGCGTAGAGGCTTCTTCTGTATCAGATGCCAGTGCTGTGCTGAGAGAGCTACTCAACCCCTCCATCGAGGCTCGGACTGTATCTGCCCTTATGCAATTTTACCTTGGGCCCTGGTCCCCCTGTCCTGGGGGACCACACGAGGTAACAGGGTAGGCTGCCATTGTTCCTTGCAAAGACTACGACCTCTGCATATCGCAGCCTCCTCCTAAATACACAGAGCTGCACTAAGCCAGCCACGACACATATTATTTATTAGCTAATAGGTTGTTTTTTCTCACTCTCTTGCTGCTGACAGCAGTGATGCTACTGACTAATCTTTATAGTCATCCAGTAGGAATAGGGCCATATAGAAGCCAGACACCTAAGCCACAGCCGATCTACCATTACAGCTACACACAGATTTCCTGCATTAGGAAAAAATAAATTCAAAACCCCACAGATTTTAGTGGTCTAAGACTTTTCCATTACTGTTTCCATATTCCTCCTGTGGTCACTATAATCCATGAACAAGGATGTTCAAAATACTCCTCATTATGTACTGATAATGCAGTTAACATCATCGTATTTTCACACTGGTGGAAAAAAAGTAGCTCCTCAGTTTAAAAACACCTCAGTTTACCCCAGCCTTCCAAGAAAGTGATGTGTGGCACAGTAAACAAGGGAAACTTAACAGACGATGCCAATGTGCGACTGGAATTGAAGTTTCTGCATGTGCTGTAAGGAGCACCGTGAAGGATAAGAAGCAGAATACCCTTTGCAGGCCTTCCAGCTTCCGTGGAGAATACAGACAGTTTTAAGCTTAGTAGGTTTTAAATATCTTGACTGATGCATATTATATCTAAGTCTTTTATGGTATCTAGTGATCTGGGAAGCTACACTGGAACTGTCTTTATACTCAGAGCTAACCAAGATGAAAAGCTTCAAAGTTCTAGTCACTAAAATACTGAGTTCTTTAGCTTCTCTGTTCACTTTTCCTATCTAATCACGCAATTTAATATATATGCATTTTACTTGGACTGAATTTCAGCATCACTAAGCAATGTATTTATTATAGCATACAGTAAGATATCAGTATAGTACTCAAGAAAAACTCAAAACAATTAAATTCTTTAAAATTCTTTCCATCAGCCAGAGAATTATAGATAAATAAACATAAGAAATTATGGGATTGCACAAAAAATCTACATTTATAATAGGAAAAAAAAAATCTAGCCTATAATGTCCCAAGCAATTTATTTTCACAGTGTCCCACAGAACACTGTTGTACATCTTAGAGGTCTCTGCAATTAAAAACTGGAAAAATTATTTTGCTGTACAGTTAAAATTATCATTAGGAAGTAGACACTCATTTCTACCTGTGAAAATGTGAATTAAAACAGCATGTCCCAAAGATTTATTATAAAATCCAAGGAATTTAATACCCAGTGCCTCAGCAATAACCGTAAGGGAAAGATGCGAGTTACTTATGAGAAACCAAAAGTATTTTCTCTTAGGGTGCTCATATCCTGATGAGAGAAGAAACAGCACAACTCAACAAAGTAAACAGTAGCGTGTTCTTACGGTGCATCCAGGTTTATGATAAGCAGACACCTATTTGATAAACAACCTTATTTCTAAACGTGAAAATATTTCCTATAGCAATACTACAGAAAAAGGGAACGTCCTTTCGGAGTCATGGAACGCTATTTAACTCCAAGAGCTGTTAGCATACCACTGCTGGGTCAGAAGGTATTATGTAATAACATGATGACTTAATAGAAAAGACCCTAGAAAACTTCAACAATTTTTTTTTTTTTATAATGCATGGATGTCTACTCTGATGAAGATGAAGTGGCTTGCAACTTTAAGCACTTCCCTTCCTGGCTCCTGGCTTTCCCAGGAGCAGCAGGTCTCTACTCTGGAAGAGCAGGTGCCTTCAGAGGGGTCTGCAGCAGGATCCCACAGCACTGCTGTGCTCCCAGTCGCTGCCCCCTTCGCCAGATACCTCATTTTGCACTCACAGAGACTCCCTTCCGCTAAACCACGAAGAGCAAAGACCAGAGACCCCTCCGTGACGTGCTGTTCATGTAAGAACATACCGAGTAAAACACTGACTGAAATGTCCTCCAGCAGCTAGCTTTAAATATAGTAATGCCACGAAGTATATTTTACCTGTGCTCGTAATGATGTGAAGCTCAAGGAAATCACACGCGATCAAGAACGTTCTGCTAAGAGTCACGGTAGCAAGCTCTTTGGCAAAATTCCAAACGTTGGCAGGAAAGCTATTGCAAATCTCAACTCCTCCTCTTGCTTTGAATTTCAAGCCAGAATTTGCTAATGAACTTGCACTTAGAAAAAAAGGCTGAGCATGAATTAATAAATACCTATGATATGGCATCGTTACGACCACGGGACATTTCAAAATCCTGAAGCCAACGGAAATGCTCAGGCTGAAGCATGTTGCTCCAAACGGCACTTCTCCCTCATCTCCAGCTGAACGTGTTCAGGTTTACTGCCTGTGTCTGAATGAGGCCCACCTGCTGAGCCCCAGTGACAGCACCCAGCTGAGAAAGGAGGAGGTGAGAGCAATTCCAACACTGCTGTGAGAGCTGCCTGTTTTAAAAACCAAACCAAACACATCACAACAAGGCAGCTGCGAGTTCCAATAAAGCTGAACAAGGAGCCGGTTTACCAGTTGTTTGAATGGAAAACACAGTGGCCTTAAGAAATGGCAACATTTTTTTTCTGTGTCCTGCACCTCATCTCTCCGGGAAAGATTTCCAGAGCTTTGCTAATGCATCTCAGGTGATTGCAGAGCAAACATCTCTCACGAGAGGAAGGTACTGACTGACCCTGCTCCCCTCGAATTTCTAGTAAAATTCCCTGGGAGGAGGATGGTGCCCCAGGCTTGGCAGGAGGTTTACTGAGCCTCTAAGGCTCAGCGTTATTCTGTACTAACTTGGCAGCTGACTAAACTTGAACTCTTATTTAAGCGTTTTTAAAGCAGAACCTCACCAGACAGGCTTTCCCCACTCCCAAGCCTGTCCAGCCTCGCTGCTATTCTTCCTCTTCTAAATCAATCCTGGCAGCTCCTCAGAGCTACAGGATGGGGTCACTGAAATCCTTTGCTTAGGTGTTCTTTTAATAGCAAGGTCTTGATGACTGTGTACTTGCTAAGGAATGTTGCCTCCACCTGATGCTACCGACACTTCCCTTCTTTCACAAACATTTGGAAAGCAACAATTTTGGCAGTACTGCTAGAGATGGTCTCGTCTGCAATGAATTAAAAATGTCCAAGAAACTGCAAATACTCAGCTTATTTATATCTTAATTATTATGTAACTTGAGCTGAATGAAGTCCAAGACCTATTATAAATATGGACAGGACACACACAGGGTATTAACAAAAGTCTACCTCCACCTGGGCAATGAAATTCCGATATAAGAAACAACGAGGGTTAATAGTTTGTAGGAACCATGCAGTGTTTATAAAGACGCTGAGGTTTTTAAATGTAGGGACTGACAGCAGGCTACACATCTACAGAAAGCATACATGGCAGCGTATTTTAGACTAGCACAACGCTAGCTTTTCTTCTTCAATACAGGGGATTTTTCCATGCCTGGGTGCACGGGGTAATAATTCAGATGACAGCTATCTACCGAGAACGCTGAGGTTTCGGATCATCAGGTTCCCACAAGCGCGATTTGAGCATCAGAAACAAATGACGAACCTTTAAAGCTCACCCACGGCAGAATACTACGAAATGTCATTTTACACACACACACACACACACCCCCTTTAGCAGCTCTGAAGGAACAAAACCCCAAGTCACGGTTTTCAAAGCGTGAAGGCTGCGCTCTTCTCCCTCCGACTGATCCAGGCAGCCGGGGGGAAAACCCTGTGTCCCGAGGGGCGCACCCCGGGGCTCCCCGCCGGAGACCGGGGACCAGCCGCCGCTTTTCGCCTCCCATCCCAGCTAGAGGCGCGGACGAGTCGGTATCTAAATACAATGCAAATAAAACGCCGAAGCAGCCCCTCAGCGGAGGGGAGGGAGACAGAGCTCTGTCCTGCTTACCTTGCTCCTCGGGCGCCCGGGGCACTGCCGGGGGCTGGAGGAGGGATTCCCCGGCGCTGGCAGGGGCTGCTCGGGCTTCCCCGGGCACTGCGCGGCCGCCAAAGCCACGGCGAGAGGTTTGTTTTGGTCGCTCCTTCCCGGGGATGGTTTTGCTCTACATTCCCGGCTCCACATCACCGCCCCCCCCGCCACGGAGGGGACCGGGGGTGGAAAAAACACGGCAAAGGCATCTTCCTCCTACCCCCGGAGAGGAAAAGCCGCCGGAGAGGCAGCGCGGCGAGCGGGCTGGGGAGGAGGGCGGGGGAGGGAGGCGGAATAAAA
>JAAGNO010010158.1:0-28074 GCA_033439905.1 Ceryle rudis
TTTTTGGGGTGGGGGGGTGGGGTGATGAAGCGATGAATGTGAACTTTTAAAAGCAGCCCGCTTTTCAATAAGGCATTCTGATGACCTCTTTCTCTTTAGTACAGAGCTTGAAATAATTGCAATCAGCCTTTGAATGTCCAGGCTGACCAGGCACTGTGATCTTGGGAAGCATGGAGGGGTGAAGGCCGTGCTTTAGGGGAGAACACTTGAGCTCTGGCAAATTCTTCACCATACTGGATGGCTGTCTAACGTAAGAAGGAGCAGCAGTATATTTTCCAGCACTCTCTTCATGCAGTTCTTAGCAATTGTTCCTGCTATTCTGCTTGATAGTGCTCACAGGGAGCCTAAGAAATGATTGAGCAGTCAGTTGCCCTAGGGCAGCACTGAGGAGCTCTCATGGGGGAGACAGTAGCTTTTAGTCAGTCCACGTTTCCTCTGCTGACAATCAGTCCCTTTCACAGCCCCTCCATTGCCTCCATCAAGCAGGGCACTCACAGTTCAATTGTACAACCTGTGCTTCTAAAATGAGATTATCTTTTCCTCCTCTGCATCTTCATGGCCTTTATGATTTGCTTTTAAACCAAAAGCCACTTTAATGCAAGATTCTGGCTCTGAAATCACTGAGTACTGGCCCAGTTCCCACATGTGTTGAACAAGCGACTACTCATCAGGCACCTGAAAAATACAGGCTCCCTTTCCTAAGACAGGTTACCTTCAGCTTGATGCTGTGTGAAGTTTACTGCTGCTCACGCTTTGTATTTGGAAAGAGACACACCCTGTTTGTCAGACTGTAAACCCCAGCAGTAAGCAAACGTGAAAGATGAAGTTAGAGAGCTGGAATCACCTTGAATAATGGTGCTCCATGGAAATCACAGTTGGCGTTGCTCTTATGATAATAGAGTTGCATGCAGGGGTTGGGCTATAATGAAGTTTTGTGCTGTAGACCAGGGAACCTGATGTAATCAGATTGATGGAACAAAATCAGATATTCAAGGGAGAGACAATTAATTCTTCATTTAAGGACACTCAAATCAGCAAGACATCTAGTATTAAGGATATAAATGAGTCTTTAATGTGGGCTTCATGATAGGTAGCTCCTGCAGAGGCATCTATCAGCTTTCTATAATGGTAATTTGCAACTTCCCGAGGAGTTAGAGACAACAGCTGATACTTTATCAAGCTTTTGCTGCTAGTATTCACAGCAGGGTTGGCCTCTTTCTCAAGGAATAGGCCCAGCCCTTTAGAAGATTGCTATCATGCTAATTTTCTCCTCTTCTGAGGAAGGTAAAATCCAAGATTCAATGGGTCAGAGAGAACCCATGTGAGGGTCCTATAAATAGAAAGGTGGGGGGAGCATTTATGTGAGAGGGTCCTGAACCAAAAGGTCTCTTTCTGGCTTTTGCCTTGTGACTGCTAAGTAAAGCATCCTTGTGTCAGATAGCAGAAATTATATTTGCCTTTTTAATGTGCAAAGTGCTCTAACTTCTCAGATATGATACCTGATCTCTGAGAGGTTCCTCCTTCAGAACTGTGGAGGCCTGTAATCTGGAAGCCCTCATCCCAGACAAGTCTGCAGTGCCTGGCACTTGGGAGTCTAGAGCAAGCTTCTGTCCTCCATAAGGTCTGGGAGCCAAGATGAGGGGCTGGGCTGGGATTTTGTGAAAGCAAATTGGCATCTTTACCTGGAATCACACTTATGCATCCTGCCTTGAAGGACAGCAGTGCGGTCTGCAGGGTTAAGGCAAGGTTGTTGCTAGTAAGCATGTGGCTAAAGGCTTGACTCAATAGCAGATCCTCATCAGATTTCTGTTGCAGAGTAATATGGGATACTTAATGTACCCATCTCAAATTGGCAGGCAGGAGTGTACAGCCTTTACATGAGCAGCTGAAAAATGCATAATGTTGTTAAGGAAGGTCTTACAGGTTGCACCTCCCACCTCCAACAAGAGGTAGCTAATGGATGATTTTGCCAGTCCTTTTTAAGAACTTGCTTCCACATAAATTCTGTAATTCAATGTCAAGTGCCAGTCTTTTCCTCCCTGCTTGCCTCCCCACAACAACTGTACTGAACAGAGATGTTGCTCTGCCACATTTGCCTCGGATAGCAGGTGTGGTCTGAAATAATCTCTAGGCAAACAGAGGGCCAACCCTAACCCAGGCTCCAGAGCAACATTTGAAGAAGGGGAAGTAACAGGAATTTCTCTCATTTGTCATCATCTCTCCCTTGGGAAAATCCTAAAGGGGTGTTGGAAATTTATTGCTAAAACCCTAATTTGGATAGAAAGTCTATCTGACCTTTTGGCTCTTCCCAAGAGGGAAGGTGTATGTCGCTGCCTATGCAGGTGGCCCCAAGAATGTGGGCAGTTACACTTGTGAGGAGTCCTGCTGGATGTGCAGACCTGAGAACTTGAAAGAATGTTTCCAGAAATGAGAACCTGCAGCTGCAGGTTTTGGAAAGTAGGATCGAGACAGATTGCACTGACTCTGTCTCGTGTTGAAAGGGATTAAGGAGAAGAGGCAATTTATTGCATCCTACTTGGACCAAATTCCTCCTCAGAGGATGAATATTAAATAAACTATGGAAGCATGGATTTTGGAATGAATTTTACTTTTTTCTCTTTAAGTTTAATATATTAAACATGTGTACTATTTTCCCCCTAAATAATGAACATTCTACAGTGTGTTACTAAATCAAGTCTTTGAGACAAACTAAATTAAACATTTAACACATTTATTTATAATGATTACATAGGCCCTCATAACTACTAAGTTTGTTTATTTTTTGTAGTTTATTCCTGATTTTATTACTGAATCAGATCAAAGTTATGTACCTAACTCCCTTATGAAAACCAGTTGATGTATTCTACAAAAAAAAAAAAAAACCTTTCTGGGAAGGGGTGAATGTAGTAATTCATGCTAAAGGGAAAAAAAAAAATCTTACTATAAATCAATCTCTTTCTTTCCTTCTATATTTCCTATACAGTCAGGTCTCCTCTGTTTTTATTGGTAGCTTTACGTATTCATGACTGATAGACATAATCAGTGTTTTGGAGAAAGGTATTTACCTTAGTGATGGACTAGGCATACTCTGTGCAAAGGGTATTCACTTAAAATTAAAGAAAGTTTTTGTGTTGTCAACAAAAATGCTGTCCTATTTCTCGTTTGTTATAAATATGGAGAGTAAATTATCCTGGATTTCTTTACAGTGTGATTTAACATAGTCAAGAACTTTATGATGTCTCTCTCACTCTTTTCATCTCTAGATTAAGCAGTCCCAGTTCCTGAATAATTTGTTTTCACTGCAAAGGAATATGCAGTAACTATATTGTATAATGATACCCACAGAATGTTATTCTGAAAGTATGTGTATGACAGACTATCAGATATGACAGACTCTATGAATAAGAAAGTAAGTATTAAATGGAACAGGAGAGAAACTTAAAATTATACAGTAGGGTATGAAATAATGTGTGTACTAACACTGGTTAGAAGTAACTGTAATAAAAAAAAAAAAAACCCAAACCCAACAAAAGAGGGAGAGTGAAACTGGGATACCACTCCGAGCTTTCAGAAATCTTATCCCATCCAGGCATATAAAGGAAAGGATGTTCAGGAAGGTCAAGGATAATTCCAAAGATGTCACAATTGCCAAAGGGTGACCCATAGATGGTTAGGGTGTCTTATCAGAGAGACCCAGACACTTTGTCAAGAAGATTAAAATTTCTTCACTGCCAAATTATATCTTTAAGATAGAACAAATAAATATTAAAGGATTGAAACTAGGGAAAATCCTGCCTCCTTAGGAGAGTGGGCATTGATTAGCAATAACTCTGCCAAAAAAAAAAAAAAGTAAAATAGTAAAATATCAGTGACCTAATGATAGGAACTGGCATGGGATTTGGAGAAAAGAATCCAGACTTTCAGAGCAAAAATCTTGGGGGAAGAAAGATGGAAAGCTGCTTGTAATTTCTCCTTGATGAATAACAGCTTCAAACCACTCAGTGCTCTGTTTTTTTTCTGCTCAGAAGCCTTTATATGCCTTGTGTGACAGTTTTTGGGCTCTTTCAGATGTTTAGACAAGAACAAACGTATGAGACAGTACTGGTGACTAATTAAAGATAGGAAGTAATGATGTATCACTAGTTTTGTCTTAACCCAGCAAAGAAGGAACGTGGGCTGAGGCAAATGGTATGTGGGGCCGAGATGAAGACAGTAGATAGTCAGGCTAAGTGATGAGTTACAGCCAATGTAGTCCCCTAAAAAAAGAAAAAAAATAATTTCACAGTAATTTTGATCATTTTTCTCTAAACTCCACTTCCCTTTCAGCAAATTAAAAGTTGACTGTAATAAAACAAGAAAGTACGATTACTTCTCAATGTTGTTAAGAGAAGACTTCAATTTCCTAGGGAACAGATAAACCAAGCATCGAAGTATATCAGTGTGGTATTTCTTTTTATTTTTAATTCTTCATGTCACATTTTCATTGGACACATCAGAGAAAGCAGAAGGCAGGCTGTTTTGCCTTTAATGTTTGAGAAATAACAGAAATAGATAATTCAACTTCAAGCAGATCAGCATAAAAGGTGCTGGTTTAGGGGAGTGAGTAACACTAGGTAATCAAGTGTAGAAACCTCACATTTCTGTTTAGCTGCTTTGCTTTGCTAGATTCCTTGAGGCTGCCACCAGCAATCGCTTTGTAAAACAGAAAACAAAATGATAATTGAAAATTCACTTAAAAAGGCAACTTTCAGAATGAAGCTAGGTATACACATCCCAGAAAAAGAACTTATGCAAGCCTAATGGATTAGGTTGAAAAGAAAGAGCTAGCGGGTGAGATTAATCAAAGGGAGAAGTGCTGAAGGAGCTTCAATGAATGTTTGAGGAATAAAGAATGTGTATTAACAGGGGGGAAAAAAAAAAAAAACTAACCAAAAACCAAACCACTGAAAGCCAAGTCAAAACCGGAGCAGAAGTCAAAAAACTTTAAAATGTAAAAAAAAGGGAGACAAAGTCCTGTGCTGGGACTGATGCAGAAGCTGAGACCCTCTGTGCAGAGGGAAGATATTGCAGGCACTGCGCTTTTGGGGGTGACCTGGTGTGCTAAGGGAGTGGCACGGGTCATATGGACCCAGCTGCTGGTGAGGAGATGGTCTCATCTCTTCTTAGTCCCCTAAATATGGAGTTGCTTGTGTGTGATGCTGGACAGGAGGCAGAAGAGGGAAACCATTTGATAATCTGCAAAGTAAAAATAAAAAATCCCACCCAAATAAACAACCAACCCCACCTATCTCTGTATTTCTGCAATTCAGAAATTAGTGTAAATGGTTCAACCTCCAGATACTTAAATAAAAGCATGAACTTAAAGTAGTCCATGACAGTAGTAGCACTAGCATCAGGAGAAGCATTTCCATCTATGTTTCCATTGGTCTTTATCTTCGTAGCTGAATCTTTTCATGTGAAGTTTCAACCACTTCTTTTTCCTCATTTTTAGCTTTGAAAAAGAGATCTGATCTTCTGAGACATCAGGCTTTTATTACTTATGGCCTTATGGCATTCCCACTGCAGCTCTGTTAGTAAATTAATGTGCAGGATACAATGAGGAGAGAATGCAAGAGTTTGTTCAGAGGAAATATTGCCATATGGCAATATAATTGCTATACTGTTAATGCACACTTATGTGGTGGGAATACATGACAGTGAGATTTTCTTTTCAAAAGGTTTATCTTTCCAGTCTTCTAAGGAGAAAAGAGAAGCTTAAAAATATAATCAAGAGTAGAGGCAGATATAGTGACTTTGTACCGTTATAAAACAGGTTAGTGTTTCAAATTATTAGGAAGGTGAACAAATTCTCTTGATCTTTAAAAAACCCCATTTTTTTTAAGAGTAAACTCTGAATTTTGATTCTTAATTAAATTTTCTAGGACCTCCACAAGAATTCAGATATCTGCTGTGTTAAAGAAAGATTAATATCTTTTGCTTTCCACACTGCATTAAAGCAGGACTTCTGTGGATGTTGTCCATCTCCCTAAGGCTTGGTCCGAGGGTGGAAAAAGCTCTATTTCCCACCTGAAAATTTAAAATTATATTCTAACTTGATTCTTGTTATTCTTTGGGATCACCTGTGTGTCTGCTTGAGGGGCAAAGGGCTGAAGGATCAACACTGCAGAGCCAGAGCAGTTGTTTCCACAGTTCAGCCACAGAGCAGGACCATTTGCTTTCCTTCCTGCAGATGTCGTTTGATCCAGTCATATTCTGTTACAAAGACCCCATGGTTCTTGAGAACCTCTCCTAAAAGATTCACACTCTGCTATATGAAAGGATAATCCATCCATTCAGCAAAATCCCCAAGTAGTAAATTCCCTTGACACCTTTTCAAAGTCTGAATGCTAAATAACTCATCCACTTTCAGAGTAGATTTTACTTCTGCTAATTAATTTGTAAAGCAATTACTTAGCCATGTAAAGTCAGCATGCTTTGAGGAATCGACTAAAAAACGACATGGATTTAAAAAATAGCTACAAGGCATAGCTATACTAAATTTCTAGTTTTTAAAACTAACATGTAAACATTTTCTTAAATTATTCAGGTCATAAAATAAAATGTGTGGTAAACTGATCTTTGTTTCTTTGGAGAGCTGAGGGGTTTACACTTGGAAATGTTTCTACAAAGCAAAAGTTGCTTTGTTATATAGATTACTAGACTTAATTTTTTTCATGCCACATTTAGTACTATAAATTTTCTTCTAATTACACCTGATTTATATGTGACATTATGCTCTATTGTGCAGATGCTGAGCTCTGTTATGAATGGGTCAGTAGCAGATCAATCGTGATTAACTTTCAACATTTCTCTTACGGATCTACTGCTCGTCAAGGTATAATTCATGACTATGCAGCGTGACAGGGTCATGTCCCTGCCACATCAACTGGCCTATTTACTCTCCTCTCTGGCTTCTATATGAGATTGGAATATATGGGAGTATTTGCAGCATAAGGCTGCATGCATTTTAAATCTTTTAAGCCTTAACTGTAGCTGTTGCTCATAAATCATTACCATTTAATTGCAATAGCTACGCATGATGTTAACAACTATTAAAAAAGACTAAGTCTTCATCTGTGCTATAGTCATATGGGCTGTTTCATGGCCTTTGATGGAATCATTCATATAAACAAAGAAATGGGCTATAATGTTTGTGGAATTGAGGTCTACACTGAACATCCTCAAAGAGGATGCTTAGTTGTTTAAAATTCTGACTTCACTGGAAATGAAAATAAAGAAAACAGGCTCCAAAAACCTCACAAAGACATTTCTTTAGGCTTGATATTTATAAAAGCTTATTTCTGAGAATGTATCATGGGTAGTTAAGGCACAATTAGACCAAAGCACTGATACTTTGTAGATATGGTAGAATTGGCTTAGCAAACTGGTGTGCAGAAGGCATTTTGTGCTTCAGTAAGTTAAATTCATTTTTTCATTTAGGAAAATTAGCAGATAATTATGTTTAGTGCATTCCAAGTGTATAAGATCAACTCATTGCAGGAGAAATCAGGCTGTATTGCAAGCAGCTTTGGCTATTGAGCTGCTCAATTAGCTGTTATCCCTGCTTTGGGTCATGAGACAGCAGATCTGATGAGCATCATGAGATTCAGCTTATAACGGGTAGTGTGCATTTACCTCAGATTTAGTGTATGGATAATAAGTTAGTATGAAAGGAAACAGACTTTCCTGTACTTGTTTTGCTTTCGTACTTTGATTGTGCAGGGGAATTTGGCTCCAGTTCACAAAAGCCCTGTGGCATCAAACGTACATGTTTACATCTGTCAGTATGGACTTAACTTCCACTCATCCCTCTCCCTCTCCCACCAGTACCTGATTTCCTGCAGGTGAATTGTTAGCACCTTCTGAATATGCATCTTAACGGGAAATTTGCATGTTGGGGATGTGAAGGTTCACTAGTGACTCAATCACTAATCACTAGGGACTTGGAAAGTCTCAGCCCTTGACTACAGCCTTCAGAGAAGCTGCTTTCCTCACTTGAGAAGGTCAGTGCTTAATGTGTATGTTTGAATGAGTAAAGTTGTCTGTCTTTTTTCAAGAAGTCCTGTGGCAAATGTTCACGGCATCATTCTAGGCGATGAATACCCTTAGGAATTGAAGCTGAAGCTTTTCTCATAACTCTTCATGAAGACTCGGTAAAATATTTACCTTGTTTCCTTTGCCACTAGTCCTAGTTCTGGCAACGTTCTCTAAAGGTGATCTAGAAGACACGGTAGCTATGTCCGTTATCTGAAGAGAAATAAGATACATGAAAATACCTATTTGGAAAGTGGGTTGTGCTGATTTGAAGGTGGTTCAGAGCCCTTTGCATATTTACTTTCTGACCCAGAAGGAGACACAGGTGGGGTGAGCACTGTTCAGATTGAGCTTGGTCAGCACGCACATCCTGGGTTTTCTCTGGTTTCTCTTTCTACACAACCTTCATGGAAGCCAGAACATGCAGAAGCAGCTATTTTGACTTAGGGTAGGTATTCTTCAGTATAAGGTATATTATTTTTCTTAGCCATTTGTATTACTGAGAGATTTGAGGGAGGTGCCCAACTTCACATCTCACATCAAGAAGGAGGTTAATTGTTCTTTTTTATTTCTTTTATAACAATAACCATCATGAAAGAAACATGAAGCCGATTTTTGTAAAAAATATTTGACATTAGCACTGATATTATGGACTGTTTCAAAGTAGAAATCTGTCTCTCACTCCTCACAGGCGATGACAGAAAAAGAACTTATAAAAAGTCACACTCCTGATAGCAGTCTACATGGATATCAAGACTGGTACCATAATTCTTTAATGCCAAATTAATGCAAAGAATTTAAAGGATTAGAATATTAATGCATAAAATTAGCTGATGTGCCATTGGATTAAATTATTTTCCTGATCACAACACTGCCATAATATTTTGAAATTAATAACACCAAAACCAATGATTTTTTTCCTTTGGGTATTCATTAAAATTTGGGTTTTTTTCCCAAAATACAGTTCATTTTTAAATAAAATCTTTGATAAATGAGTCTGACAATACAGCAGATTGTCCTTTTTTTTCTTTTTTTCTCTTGAATTTTCATTTTAGAGTAGTTTTAGGAATTCTGTATTATAAAGATATATCTTTGATCGCAAAATATTTAAATGAAATATTTGACCCCTTAAAGGTCAGCAAGTTATATATAGCTAAGACTGTAAAAATATTCAGAGAGCAAAAGAGTTTAACTAAGAAATAGTTTCACCTTATTAATGTAAAAATCTCAGTGTGGTCACATGGCCTGAGTCTTTAAGTGGGCACATGAATCAAGCTGAGAAAGTGAATTTGAACGTGAATTAATTTAAATTGTTTCATATAGCACCATCAGATTATTTTTTTTTCACAAATAAAAATGAATGAGGTTTGAATCCACCTTGTTAAAACTCATGTCAAACATAACGAAATACTTGAAATTTGAGGAATCTCTGATATTAAAAAGTGTTACATTTGACATAAGGGTGCACATAAAAACATGAGAATGGGTTCCTACAATCTATGAGGAAAAAATTTTCATGTGAAAATCAAACTGTAGTTCATTAAGAGACAATTACTTAAAACATGTTATGTTCCATGCTTTCAGTTAATCTGAAGCTATATTTCTTTATGTGGGAAAAAAAACCCAAAAACCAAGGACAAGAAGTGCCCTGTTTGTGTTCAGTTTGTTCTCTAATTTAGGCTGCAACCTTTCTTTGCAGATTTATTTAGTGTATGATGAAGTATTCCCCCAGTGTATATGTGTCTCCGAGTGTGCATATATGAATATAGGTTTGATATATGGAATATAGAATTAGACTGTTGCTTGTATCCAAGAGGGACGTTAGGTACCTATATCATAGATACAGTAGGTGGAATAATATAATCCATCTGTAAGTTAATTTGGTATATGTAGAACAAGAGTACATTACCTGGAGTTTGAATTATGATGTCTAGAAAAATATAACTCTGATATCAGTTCAGATAACAAGTTGATCATTAACATGGACTTTATGATTACAGGAAAACTTGCATTCTTGTTTGATGTGTTGATGGAATTCCCCATTCTTCTGTGACTGGTCTACATTGTCTGAAATTTTGAACAATTTGTGCAGGCCTTAGTCATCGGCTGATAAATATGCTCATAAAATTGGTTTCCCAAAGGATTTTGTGTGACTAACATTTACAGAACTGTCAGATTGATTTGTTCATTTGATCTCCAAAGTTCAGACGGGCTATTTCTTTGGTCTCCACATGCAGAGATCCTGTGATGTGCAGTGCTACTCATTTTTCCTCTTCTTTGCATCTCTATGCCACCCTGAGCAGCGTGGCAGGTGTTATCTGCTGACATCTAGCTGCTGTGGCCTCTCACAGAACTGCCCCAGTCCTTGTGAGAGATTCCTGTTAGGTGAGACCAGCAGGATCCTTCAAACCCCTAGCACAGGCCACAGCATTTCAAAATGTGGCAGGCATGGCTTTCCCCCTCTGAGTGCACTTGTCCAGGCAGGTTATGTTGGTCTGTGTTCTTGATAATCATGGGAAAAGCCAGAACCTTTCAGTTTTCCTGTAGCCAAAAGTAACAATGCTAGATCGCAGTGCAATATTGCACGTGAATGATTTTATGTTCAGCATTATGATGATGCAAGCCATAGTAACACCGAATATTGTGATAGACAGATGTAGACGATTATTTAAAATGTTTTTTGTAATTAAATTGCCCAATTCCATTAGCTTCTAAGTGTCTACTACTCAGCATAACTAATAAGAATTTTATGGGGAATCAATTAGGCTTTGAAAGCATTTTCGCTAGCTCTTATGAGCCAGAAAGATAAGAATTCAGGAAGAGAAATAAAGGTTCTCCTATCTCAGAATTCAAACAAATTATAAATCTGTTTCAGGGAGCAGATACAAACCTTCATTTTTTATAGACAACCTGTTTGGCAAAAAAACCACACTAAACCAAAAACTTAAATCAATGAAACTATCCATAAAATAACATGAAATGGTTTGAAAAGCCTGACCCAAAGAAATTAAATCCATTGTTAAAATACTGGCAGCCTTGTGGCAATGGCTGAGACTAAGCAAAGTGTTCACGGAAAGCTTCTTAGTGCTTGGATTAGAGTAATGGATGCCTTGAATTAGACTGATTTGGTCCTTAGGGTAGAAATGCAGGAAATAGGGTGTAGTTTTGTGGAGTTACATAATTGCCATTTTCCTCTTGCTAAGCAGAATTATTTTTTTTTTTTTTGTAGCTTAGGACAGAAATGTAAGAGGATTTATAACTCTGAATTAGGAACTAGGATCTCATAACAGCAGGGGGTTTGCATGTAAATTGGTGATGGCAGGGAAAACCTGACCATCTAAAGCCCACAGGCTGGCAAGAAAACAAATTAGTCTGATATGAGGTTCATTTGCATTTTCAGTCCAAGTGAATTCTGTGGAATGTTTCTGAGGTATAAAATTTAAGCACAAATAGACAGAATCATGATTTTGAGGATCTGAACAGCTTTTCAGAGCTCAGATTTAGGCCTCTGAACTGGCAAGAGAAATTATTTTGAAACTCCTTAATTTCACTTCCACAGAGACTTGTTTTTTCAACATCAGGGAATATTGTACAGACAATATCCCCATGTCATAACTTTTCTTGCCTGTTTTATTTGTCATAGTAGTTATTTTCCTTCAGTTAAGATGTGCTGCTGGGAGAGGTTTTCTTTCTTCATTTGATTTTGCACCGTAGAAACCTCTAATGTTGATTTATCAAGTTTTGACTTGCTGACAGGATGCAGAATGCACAAAAAAAAAAGAAAAAGGAGAAATAAAAGGTATTTCATTGAAATAGTTTACTTACTGGTGCCACAAATTAGACTTTAAATTATCTGCACAGAACATGGCAAGTGATACTGCCTGGTGGGTTAGTATTTTTAAATGTTACTGCTCCTACAGAGGGCCCCATAATAAAGTGTTATTTACACTGTAACTATCTTTGATTTTTGTAACAGTAGTAGCAAAAGCAACAGTAATAATAGCAATAATAAAAAAAATCCCCCAAGTTGTTTTTTTTTTTTTAGTGAATGATGCATTCTCATTGTTTGCAGTAGCTTTAATTTCCTCATAGTCCAGATACTTTTGATTACTTCCTTTTTACTTCCTTAGATACTATTACCTGAAGCATAGTTGTGGGTCCTCTTTATTTAGACTTTTAAAAATTTTATAATCAAGTAACTGGAAGTAAGTTAAGTACCTGATCTGTTCTGTCTATACAAGACATATGCAGGACTAAAGGCAAAAAGCATTATTGTTCCTGATAAAGACAATAAAAAATGTGGTGAGGCACTGGAATGGGTTGCCTGGGGATGCTGTAGATGCCCCATCCCTGGAAGTGTTCAAAGCCAAGTTGGATGGGCCTTTGAGCAACTTGGTTTAGTGGAAGGTGTCTGCCCATGGCAGGGAGGTAGGAACTAGATGATCTTTAGGGTCCCTTCCAACTCAAACCATTTTGTGATTCTGTGATAAAACGACACAAAATTGGGATTTTTTCAAAAGCTCCTTCCAAAACCCACTAGAAGCAGCCAAGGGAACTGGAAGTGTAGCTGAATTTTTGGGTTTGTTTTTAATATTTGGAAAACTGTAAGTGAAAGGATCATCATTCTCTCTAAGAAAAAAGTATTACTTGAGTGGAGCACTTTAGATAGTAACAAAACTGTTCCCTCTGAAGTTTGTATTATAGGCAGACATAAGGGTCTTTTAATTCATTATCATTTAGAAACCTCAACTTACTACTGCACATTTTCTACACTGGTGGATCAGGAGTTTTCTATTCATGTGGTTGAGCCAAAGATGACTTTTCACACATCCACAGATGCTCTGACCTGAAAAACAGACAGAGCAGTCCCAAGACAGCTCTAATATTGCCTGATCCAAATCATTCTCTCTGAAACCTCAAAGTCAGCCCAAGAGCACTCTCCATCATTGCCCTCCTTACCCCATGCTACATACTTTGAATATACGTGGAGCTCGATGACCTCGGGATTTTATGGTATCCAGAGAACACATTTAATTTTCACAGACTGGGTTACAAATTCATCAGGAGAGACTTTTATCTCTGCTCTTCATTTTAGTGCTACAAGTGTGGTTTAGGTCCCATGGCCACTATCAGACTCATATATAGATGTGTACTGGCAATTGCAGTAGTTCTGTCTTTGTGCCCTAGAGAGTGCTTTGGACTATCAAGATGACATGCTACTATGCTGAGATGGAATGAACCTGAATCTGGTTCATTTCCACCAGATTTGTTACTTCTAATTAATTCTCTTAAATGAGACTAGTAAATGGGTACGAGATCCTCAGAACCATTTCCCAGAGAAACATTCTTAAAGACTCAGATTGTTGAACTAAGTTTTTTTGTCATTTGAGTATTTCTTACTTGATCTACATATGCAGGGCATTACACTTAAAATCTTGGCAGACACGAGTGTGTCCGTAAACTGCTATGCTACAAATCCTGCTGCAGTTTATAATGTTCATTATCACTTTGCTATTCTGTTAAATCCCACCGGACATTTTTTTTTCTTCTTGGGTTTTTAAGGATTTGTTAAATACAATTAAGGAATTATTAAGCCATTTATCTACAGGGCTTTGTTTGATCAGCTGTAATTTGTGGCATATATTAGTAAGGAAATGAACACGCTCATTGAGTAGTGACAGACCTTGCATGTTTAGTGTGCAATGTGTGTGCAGGCTCATTCCTCTGGAAGAGTTCACTATTCCTTAAGAATCAAAAGAAATCACAGAACCACAGAAATGTACATGTTGGAAGAGGCTCTGGAGATCATCTTGTCCAACTCCCCTGCTAAAGCAGGGGCACCAAGAGCAGCAGGTTGCTCAGGATCGTGTCCAGGTGGGTTTGGAATCTCTCCAGAGAAGGAAACTCTACAACCTCTCTGGGCAACCTGGTGCAGGGCTCTGGCACCCTCACAGCAAAGAAGTTTTTCCTCATGGAATATTTCAGTGTAATTCTCTAGGCTTTGATTTATGTTCCTAGAGCATTAGGTGTCAAATGCACTACTTTTGTTAAATGTGTATTACCATTATGTGTTTGCTCAAAAGATTTTCTAACTGGTGACTCCAGGCTTTCTATTGGGATACTCAGATAACAGCAAAACTCACAAACCCACAGAATGGCCAAGGTTGAAAACCACCTCTGCAGGTTGCCTAGTCTGACTCTCCTGCTTAGAACAGGGTCAGTGAAAGCAGGTTGCTCAGGGCCACGTCCATCGGGGGTTTGTATATCTCCATGGATGGAATCTTTGCAAGCTCTCTGGGCAGTCTGTGTTCACCACCATTACAGTGAAAATGTGTTTTCTTATGCTTAAGTGGAATTTCCTGTATTTCAAATTATGCCCATTGGCTCTTGTTCTGTCACTGGGCACCACTGAGAACAGTCTGGCTTTTTTTTCCTTTACTCCCTTTCACGGATATAACCCACCCTGAGCCACCTCTTCTCCAGGCTCAACAATTCCAGCCTCCCTCATATCTCAGATGCTCTAATTCCTTTCTCACATTCATGGCTCTTTGTTGGACTTGCTCCAATAGGTCTCTGTCTCTGGACACTGGAGACCCCAGAACTGAACCCGGCACTCCATGTGTCTTACTGTCAGTGAGCAGAGAAGGTTCACCTCCTTTTCTTGACTTGTTAACAAAGGTCTTCTTAATGCAGCCCAGGATGTTATTGGCTTTCTTTGCTGCAAAGGTACATTGCTGGTTCATGTTCAAGTTATTGTTGAACAGGACTCCCCAGGTCCTTCTTTGAAGAGCTGCTTTCCAGCCATTCTGTCTCCAGTTTGTACTGATGCATGGGGTTGTTCCACTCCAGCTGTCGGAGGCAGCAATGGATACAAAAATACCATGAATGCAGGCACCAATGTAAAATCCAGTTTATCCATAAAAAACTTTCTTTCAGCTACTATCTTCAACTCTACAGCATCACTTAACTTTTTAATAATGACATGTCTGGGCTTTCACATATATTTCAGCATGGCACATTTTTTGTGTCTTTTCCTCATACTTCGTTTTCCATTTCACACAGTAACATCTGGCACTGTCTTCTTGCCAGACCCCCCAGTAGGAAATGTGATTGCTTATTGCTTTCTACTAGACATCTTTTACCTAAAATATTATTTCTTTTTCCCCCTTTCCTTCTCTGTCCTTTAAAGTTCCCAGATTGCTATGAATTTCTATATTCTCTATTTCATGTTTACTGACTGCTGCCACGTTTAATTTAGTGTCAGTACAAAGGAGGACACCCATATTCTTTTGTCACAAACATTTCCTTTCACAGAAGGCTTTGTTTTTTCCCTTGCTTGATTTTTTTTTACACATTGCTTTTTCTGACTGCACAGAGGATTTTTGCTCTGAGGTCAGGAGGAGAGGGGGGTGTTTCAGTGCAACATGGAGAAGCTGTGCTTTGGATGGGAATTTACTGGGGAAAGAAGAGAAATAGCATATTGTCAAACAGGTGGGGAGGAGAGGGAGTCACATGTGGAACATTGTTGCATTTTCAAAGGCTTTTTGTACTTTGAGCATTGTCTTATATTGTCTCATATTGAGCTTGCTGTTAGTAGTGCAGTGACTGGATGCAAACAGGACATCAATTTGGTATTGGTTCACACATCAGATTTTGTTTTATTGGGAGAAGGATGTGTGAAGGCCTGAGAGGAGTGAGCAACTCTTAGAAATGCCCTTATGCCAACTTATGAATGCCCTGGTGCAAGAGACTAATAACAAGCAAGGAGAGATGGAGCAATTCACAGAGCCTTGCTTTCAATCCTGTCCATCCATTTCCCCCCTCCCTCCCACTTCATTTCTTTCCCAAAGGCCATGTGGGCTAAAGAAAAATGTACTGGTTAAGAACAAGAGTACAGCATAAATACCCAGCAGAGGGGGAACTGGTGAAGCATTAGGTCTTGGAATGAAGTCTGAACCCTACTGACTTCCAGAGATATATCTAGATCAATAGACTTTATATTCCATTAAATTCACATTGAATGTTTTTCTTGAGCATTTTTCTATGCTCTTCATCAGGTATCAAGAATATTGGGTTCTACAGAAGCAGATCTTTACAGGTATTCTCTTTCTAAACTGAAGCGTAGCAATTGCTGTTCAAAGGCTATAGGACTACATAAGTTCATCAAGCCAGCTGGTTTGAGAAAATATCAATCCCTCAATTTCTGAATCTTTTGACCTCACTTAACCAGAGAAATGCAAGTCAGCAGCTTGGGATGCAATTTTTAATTAACTATCGTAAGGTAATTATTAAGCAAAAAATTATCCATGCACCATATGTCTGGTTTGCAAGCCTGCGCACCTGCAGCGTGCGGGCAGGAGGAGGAGGCAGTGCCTGTGGTGAGTCAGAGGAACGAGCTTGGGCAGCTCAAGCCGAGGTCAGTGATGGTGCCGCAGGATCAGGCCCACTGAGGATGAAGCAGGGCCTTTTCAGTGCAGTGGCAAGCTCTTAATTCTCATTTACTTGCTTTTGTTTCAGGATTAGTTATTTTGCTATTATATATATTTCTTAAGTGTTCTTTTTTGTTCTGGTTTGGATTTAGTGATATGTTTAAAAATCCTGTGCTTTCTTTTTCGAATAAAGGGACAAAGAATTTTTCAAAACATATGAAAAATGTAGTGGGAACCCACAAGCACATGTTTTTATATTTCCTTTTCTTGGGGGCAGGGTAGGGGACAGTAGAGCACACTTGGCTGTGTAGGGAAAATCCTAAAAACCCAGGAAATAACATGCACTGACAGAAATGAAACAAAAATCGTTTTGTACCTCCAAATTTGGAAATAAAAAAAAAGACAATACTGATATTTTGCAGTAGGAGACTTTTGTTCAAACAAAACACTGCCTTCTCAAATTATAATTGTTAATGAAAAACCGTTCATGCCGAGACCTAAGAAGGAACCTTGGAAGTTTCTCTCAGTTCTGGGCAATGAACTTTTGTCTCGTTTTTTTTCCGCAGCACCTTCTTTATAGTACAACTTTACTTTTGTTATTCTTTTTTTAACAAGTGCTTTTCCAGGGTCTTGCTGCTTTCCATGAGACATTAGTTTTTGAGAGACTTTCAACACCACCTCAGTGCATTACAGTAGAAAGCTGTAATTTTCCAAAGAGACTATTTCTAACCTAAAGTGGTGAGGTACATTAGGAACTGGTATGAATAGCTAGAGTCATATGCTTAGGTGTTGTTAAACTGAGGGTAAAAAAGCTTTGGAAAAAATGTAGAGTGTATTTGCCTGGAATACTTTATGTGGGAACGAAGAGATATAAAACCCAGCAATAGGAGGGTTGAGCTATTGCAGGAAGTGGTCAAGGATGGTCTGGGTTGAGAACAGAGAGGAGACGCCATCCCATGCAGAGTTCTCCTTGGCAGAACCCTTGTAGCTGTAAATGGAGGATAATAATTATTGCTCATCTAACCCAATGCACCATTCTTATGTTTAGTGCATGTTTACAAGGCACTGTGGAGATGAGAACTATTATAAAAGTGCTGAGATTCATGATTAATTGTCATGATTAATTGGAAAGCTCCGTGGTGTTCGTGGTGCACATCCTTTTTAAGGAGATGGAGGGCGGGGGCTGGAAGTGATGGCTCTTGCTGTTAAAATGAAGGTGATGAACTGTTTCAGGGAAGCAATTACTGTGTGTAAACTGCTGTGAAAAGGCAAGTGTAAATTGCTATTCCATCACATGATTGCTGTTTCTTTAGTTTATTTATCAAGCAAGAGACGTAGAATTTATGGAGCAGATCCTTCCCTCTCCTATCAGGTTTAATTATCATTATTTCACTTGTGTTAGACCGAAATCCATGTGTTATTATTTGCAGAAATTGGCTATCTCTCTCTCTAGTATCATATGAGGTCTAGTACTTGTTTACAGAAAAGGAAAAAAAAAAATTTTTTTTTTCATCTAACTTACACATTTTGATGAGGAGGGAACATTCAGTATTAGAAATCTATATGCTGGCACTAGGGTTAATTTGGCAGTAGCCTAAGAGCAGTTTCAACGGTGAGGTTAATGTACGGTGTTTGGTGCTGTATATTATGTATCCAAACACTCAGACACTATACACAGATGATAAACAGAGTATTTTGTAAAGTAAAAGTACATATGGAAAGTACTGCTTGTAATTAATTGTGGGATGAATCAATGAATTGCAAAATGTTTGACCGATGTTTGAGCTACAGGATACTCATTAATATAAAGGCATATTGTAGTTCTACATTACCGAGAGTTAATTTTAAACGTTAAAACTGTATTTTCCTTTTTCTGTTGAACTATAAAAAGTTCCACAGTTCAGTAGGTGAAGAAAAGTGATCCTCAATTGGGCATGTAGAAAGGGCATGTCAGTCTATATCATGAAACACACTTTTTCTACCTTGTTTTTAATTAGTTTGTCACTGAGCCTGCACACAGTTGCCTGAAAGAAGGTCTGTATGAAGTCATATTGGGTTTTATTTTTCCCTTGCAAAATTAGTATTCAATTTATTACAGCGACACAAAAAGTGGAAAGAACAGTTTGCCACTTAAGAATTCCTAAATCATTTAAGAGCTAACTTGTGATAAGCACATAATTAAATCTAATTACATTTTTTAAATTATTGTTTTCTCTGTTTTGAAAATGAGGTGATAGAATGAAGATTTGACTTTCTAATTGTTTAATATTTTACAAGCTAAGTATGCCCAGAAGGAAGATCAAACCAAAATAGAAGTGTGCAACCCTGACCTTTACTCAAGCAAATTTCACTGTATAACTTCAAATAGAAAGTTACTGACATTTCATTCAATAAAACCTTTATTTAAGCATGTTAAAAAAAAAAAATATATATATATATATTTGGAAGTGTTTTGCTGAAGTAGCATCCATTCCTGAGTCAGGTCCCATGTCAGTGAAATACTGCTGAGTTCTAGTACAGAATATATTGAAAGGACTTATTTGCATTTTTTTATAATTGTTTTAAAAAATAATGAATGCTGCTACCACAGATTCTGTGATGTTTTTTGTATATTTGTTTTGTTTTGGGCAAAAGCAGCATTCATAACAGTTAATTTTGATGTAGCTGGGTGAATAGGATCAAGCAGGCTTAACCTGCTTGCCAACCATATTGGAACAAGTGATGCAATTCTTTGGCGTGTTTTAATAAGCATCTGGAAGGTGTTGATCTATATTTACGTGTTCTTGAATTGTATGTCTTTAACTGAGATGTAGGGAAAAACGAACAAACATTCCATCCTAAGAGATATTCAAAAGCTGTCAGCTCATGGCCCTGGGAAAATACCTCTAGGTAGCTATTTTTGAGCAGGGGTATTGGATGAAGATGGGCTCCAGAGGTCCCTTCCAATCTCCACAATTCTGCAATTCTGTAAAGTTAGCCTGTCTGTGGTGTTAGATAAGGTATAAGCTGCAGAGAGCTGAATTTAGCATAACCAAAATCTGCTTGAGCATAAAGAAAATCTGTTTCAACACCTTCTCGTTACTTATTGTTCTCATACAAATATAAATAAGACTCAAGAAATGCAAGTGATTACTGTAATGTCACATCCTAATAAAGTTTACTCAGTAGAATTTAGTTATATTTATAAAAACTGATTTGTTATATTTATATAAACTGATTTGAAAAAATTAAACTGCCCAGGAGATTTCAAACAGGAGAATAATGGTCAAACTTGAGGTCAACCAAACCTGGCACTGGAAAATATGATGATTACAATTTTTCAAATTCTGTTAGTTGTAGTATATAGGGAGGCAGTTTCCTTAAGCCTTTTACAAACAGAAGGTATGTTTT
The DNA here is from genome assembly GCA_033439905.1 of Ceryle rudis. Classification (NCBI taxonomy): domain Eukaryota; kingdom Metazoa; phylum Chordata; class Aves; order Coraciiformes; family Cerylidae; genus Ceryle; species Ceryle rudis. The sequence continues at coordinate 19,893 of JAAGNO010010158.1, forward strand.
CTTCAGCTGACAGAGGATTGAGCACGACTGTGAGTACTTTTGCTTGTTTCCTATTAATCATTCCTGATAACAAGTTCTAGTTCCTAAATTTGCTACTACTTCATTATGTCTAATGTACGTTATTAATTTTTAGAAGCGGTTTGAATTACTGCGTGTAGAGTTGGTTATCGTGTATACATTTCTTTCTAGGTTAGCTCTTCATGATATCTTCTGATGAAGGGCACAGATACAGCTTGAAAGACACCTTGTCAGCTGGTCCTTATCAGCAGCATCTTGCTGTCTCTGCAGGGCTGACCTTGGGATGGATGGGTTGCAGCAGGAGTACAGAAAAATCACTTAGCTTGCAATTCTATTTACCAGTGTCTGAATGGAATATTTTGTTAAAGGCACTTCCAAAATGGAAGATTTTGATATTCACTTATGAGGCTTCCTGCTTTCACTTCAAATATATGCACTTTAAGAAGAAGTTAAAATGTTTCAAAAGATTAATAGTACATGAGTCTGTTGAGCTGATGCAATCTATAGGGATGAATCTATAGGCATGCATAGCCACAGTATGAATGTGTGGGGTGAAAACCCACTAGATTGATCTGGCATAAAGAGATGTTGTGACCTTATGTGCTTCTGTCATGCCACTCACCTTCAGCAGACAGACTACACTCCCTGCCAACACTTGTAAATTTAAACCTGGTTTACTAGTGAAGGGATATTGTCACAGTTTGGACTCCATCTGTCTGTGTGAAATGAGTGAATGAGTCTCAGCAGAATTCCTCACCGGCAAATATTATTAAAAAATACTTAGTTCACAGTAATTATCCGGTTGATTGTCTCAAGAGAACAGCACACATGAAGATTTAACTATCCTTTCCACCACTAAAATAGTGCTCTAAAAAGAAATTTGAAGCAAATTGGCTGGGTACTTAGGGAAAATTTGTCCTGCAATTGCTTGTGTTGCTTTTGAGATCCAAATTCTCCAAAATGGTTAAATCAGCAAGAAATAAATTCTCTCTCTGCAACAAAATGATAGTAGTGATAGACTTTACATGCAGGAGGACTTTGACCATGATTTGTATTTCTAGATGCTACTATAGGTATATATCATATTATAAAACCTACTGATACTTACACAAAGTTCCCTAATCCAACAGGGATATTTCTGCCACACGATATAATGTTCAAAAAAAATATTGCTATGTTGCAGATGTTTACTGCAGGACAAGATTCCGAGGGCAGAGATAGAAGCGTGGGTAAAGGGCAAAAGAGAAAAATACCTTTTTTTTTTTTAACTAAAATACTTTCAAATTAATTCATATAAGCCTTTTTGAATCCATTTTCTGTGTATCTTGTCCACATATAATCCTACCTGCACAAGTAGTTGCTTAAGAGAAGTAAATGTCTTATACTGTGTCTTTAGAAGGATGAAGTGATCCAGGATGTTTTCTTCTATGTGGCTGTAAGGGAAATCTGACCTTCAGAGATGAAACAGTTAGCATGCTCCTTTGTGCAAGAAAAATATTGTTATAACATAGAATAGAATAAATTTCTTTGACCTACATAAAAAGCACTGGAAAATATATTTTATTAGGGAAAAAGACAGTGAATTCAGTTCCCCTCGTCTGCTACCCCACAATTATAATCTGGATGCCAAAGGCTAATAATTAAGAGAACATATGTAAAGGGTTGATTTCTGTCAGGCTTTTGTAAGCTACGTGCAAGTAGGAGATCTGACAGATGTTAAATAAACCTTGATTTTTGATTTTTTTTTTTTGAGTAATCACTGTGGGCAGGTTTGTAAATTCCACTGCTTTTCATTACTGCAGAAAGGCAAAGAGCTTTGTCCCCAAGGGGTAATTATCCCGTCCATTAGGATATGCTACAATTTTGCCTAACAGCGTCACAAAAATGAATGAAAATGTACATAAGAATTTGGTTTCAGTAAATGGCCACCTGCACATCTGGACAAGTAAGTGTCAGCGTTTGCAGAGGCGCACTGCAGACCTTTGAAAGCTCCCCTGACACCTGTCTGAGATGAATTAGATGCTGAAATGCAGAGCTTAGAGAGGACTGTATGTCTATAAAATACAGCAATTATTGGTAATGGTCTGCTGTAGACAAATAAAAGTTGATGTTTACAGTCACTCTTGAATAAGTACCACCTATTATTTAAAAGTACTGTTTTGTTCCTTGCAGATGTAGTGTACAGGAAGGGCAGGCATTCTGGCAGTGCGCTGTCATACATTGGTGTGCATCTAAAACCTGCCACCTAACTCGGAAGGACTGTCAAACATTGCAAGTTGGGTTTCAGAAACTTGGCTTACTTGATTGATCAATAATCCCCTACAATGGAAGAAGGCTGAGACGTGATGGGCAAGGGCAACATATCCATAAACCTCAGAATAATGTAGGGTGTGACTTGGCTGTTGCAAAGAAACCTGGCTTTATCTCAACTCAAAAGGGACTGGATGGTAGCCTTGGTTTTAGATAAACAGTGTGTCATTTGAGGGGATCAATGGACTGCCTCACAGTTCAGTGGATCAGCTAGTGGTGTAAATGTGTATGTGGCTCAGTCAAACACAGAGTATACAAACTAAGCAAAATAATTTTGGAGAGGAATGGCTTTGAGCTGGTTTAAACCCATGTATTCCTTCCTGGGAACACTCAGTGTTGTGATGGTGAGCATGTTCCAGAGATGGGTAATGGTTCACATTGGTATTCTGATTGAAGCATGTATTGCAATTCCTATCTTTTGCTGACTTATGCTTGTATTGTGATTTCAGTATCTCGCAGAACTACTCTGATAAATCAAAAATGCCATATAACATCAAATGTAATCAAGTAAGTAAATCTGATATTAAACTTTACACCCTTCACACATGGAATATCTAGAAGAACCTGGTCAGAAAGTAATGAACTCTGCCTGCTTGGAAAAACCATAACTCCAGTCTTAGAAGCTTGTAGTTAAAGAGAAGTTTATATCGGAAAGTGAATCTTACTACCTGTTTTCTAAACCGTGAGAAGTCTAGTTCTGAATTTTGTGGCTCAGAACTGTTACCTCTTATATCAAATACTCATCTGTCCACTTGTATCAAAACTAAATTAGTAAGTGAAGTGGCCCCAAAGGGTCAAGCTAACCTTTGCAGATATGTTGTCAAAGTGGAGGTTAATCAGCCTGTGGCACTCTAGCTGAATTGCAGTAGTTCAAGCATGGATCTCTTGCTGCATGTCATTTGTTTGATGCTGAGGCTGTGTGGTTGTAGATGATGCAGCATAATCTGAATCTGCAGCAGTGGGAAGAGGGAAGCCAGTAGCCAAATTACTAAAGAAATGTCTCCTGTTGATTTCAGATGTCACTATACACCTACCCCACTAGCCTAATTGGATGCCACCAGCTGGATGAATGCTTTTGGTGACCTTTTGGTTCAAGCCTTCCTTGTTCACAAACAAGTCAGTCATTTTGACAGTCCAGAAACTCCCTTGGACTCCATGATCTTAAGGGTTTTTTTCCAATCTAAAAGATTCTATGATTCTATTAGTTTAATGGCTTCCATTAGATGAGCACATTTTTCAGTGTTCTAAAGTAAATGCAATTCTCTTTGCTGTTTTAACAATTGATAAATCCCCGAAAAAAACCCAAATATGGTTCACTAAAGTTACATTGTACTTAAAATTAATTAAATTACATAATAAAGGCTTTGCGGTATAGCTTTAAATATATACATGCATGTATAAAAATATATTTTAAAGACACGTATTACTGATGTGCTACATATATGAAAAACTTAACGGTTCATTAATGTTCATGTTGACTGATGCCACATCTAGACCGTGGTAAGAAATTCAAGGGAATGGAAAGATTTTGTAAAGTGATTTTTATAAAGTTACCTGCTTAGAGACACTAATAACAGAACAAGATCCAGAGTCCAGTGTATTATGGAAAAGCTTCACCTCGCTTTAAGTGAGCTCTGGATAAATGTTCCAATGTTCACACAGAAACAAATTGCTCTGATTTGCTCTTGCCTGGAGGACAAGAAGTTAATTAGATCGGGACAAGTGGGATTGCTTACAGCCCTTTCCCTGTGTGTCTCTTGAGGTGAAGAAAAAATGTCAAGTTCTTTCAGCTTTGTTGTCAGGAGCACTTGGTTGGAAGAACCTTCAGAGTGATAGGCTTGACATCTGCAGAGAGTAGGTATTTTCCTTCCAAACATCTGGTCCCAATGATGCTATCCATCTGAAAAGCTGCATGTTGATCAAGCCCTGATAATTTGGCAGAGCAATGTTATAAAATGCTGCTCAGTCTGTGAAACTGGAATCTGGCACTGGGAACTGACTCATTTATGGTGTTTGGAAAAGTTGCTCATAAACAGCGACTGATTTAAAGTGATTTGACTTTTTAAAATATTGATGTTAAAACCTCACTGATGTGTAGGTTTGTGGTTTTAATTGACGGCCAAAACCAAAATAACCTCTCTGGTGTTAATAGTGTTTCCAAGTCATACCTAGAAATTTTGAACTGTGATTTTGCCGCTTTAATGATTTTCATAGTCATAACTATATTATTGAGCGCAGCATGGTACATTATATAATAAACCTTCCTGGAAATTAATTTCAGTGACATAGTGTACAGGATTGAAAACTTTTCCAAGACATGTTTTTTGGGAAAAATGTTGGAACAAGCTAGTTCATTCTTGACATAAAAAAGGAGAAATACAACAGTATACATTGTACATAGTGTCTGTCAGCTCTGGCAATGAAAAAGTGGCAGTAGTGTTTTACCCAGACCATAGTGATCTTTGAAAGTAGAAAACCCAAATGAAATCAGATCCTGAAGAGGGAAAGGGAGATGCTTGAAAGGGTGCTGAAGAAAGAGGCTTTGTTCTACACCCTATTCTTAGGAAGCACAAAAAATTCACTGCCTACAATCTCTGTGACTTTACCCCAATAAAACTATGCCAGTTTCCTGAACTAACAGTGCCAGTGAAGCTTGTAGTGCCTTCGCTGTCAGGCATCCCTGAATGGGGTGGGAAAGATCTTGTGTCCTCAGGATCAGACTGGACAATCTCCTGCCTTGGGGTTCCTGTTCGTGCAGCCATCTTGCAGCCATACTTTGTGCATCCCAGCATTTTCTCATTAATTGCAGATTCACAAGGTGTTTTTCCTTTGACTGGATGGCTTTTAAATGAGGAGGCATCAGTTTAGGGCTGCGTCCACTTAACAGTGTGGAGTTTGACTTGGTGACACCTGTATAGAACTGTCTGTGTCTAATAGGAAGATGTTTCAGAAAGGCATCTGTGTCATAGTCTTTGGTCATTCATTGCAATGGTTAATGAATGTCATTACTAAAAATAGCTACAGTATTATTTCCATGTGCCTCCCAGCCCTCAAGTCTTGCTTTGGATTTGTCTGTTATTTAAAAAAATTACTAGTTGAGATTTCAATCTGAAGGTATTTAGGCACCATGGTGAAATCACTCTTCATTTATCCAGGTACAAGTGATATAAATATTCCAGCGTGCAGTACAGTCATTAGTTTTTACAGCTATCAGTACAGAACGTAACCAGAAATTTAACTTTGGACATATTTGATGGAATCACACTTGCTAAAAACAGAAATGTGTGGGCTCAGCTCAGTTATGTTCCAAAACATAAACATGTGTTTCAGCTACTGACTAACTCGAGGGCACAATATTGTTTATACATTGCATTTTTACACTTTCATCATATCAGATTGCAATGATTATATAAGAATCATTGAGGGCAATGATATTAATAGCTATTATTTCTTTCTTTCCAAGTGATTTTGGAATTGTAATTCTGCAGTGTGCATGGTGTTGACATGAAAACAAATAAGCTAATACAGAGACTCATGAATATGTTGTCATATTTTCCCAGTGTAGGGCTCATAGAGAATATTAGATATAAAATTTTCACCTGAATAGAAGCATCCATTTTGAACATAACAAGTTTAATTACAGTAATTGCATTATATTTTAAACATGTTACAACTCATCACACAGGAAAGAGGAGTGAATTCGAGCATTTATTTTATTTTGGTGGAAAAACCAGAAAGGCTATTGGAAATTCTTCAGGCAGTTATGTGTGCTGTTGCTCATTCCCTTGTAATTTCTTTTTAAATCTATTCAACAATTGGCGTACCTGTTTTGACTTCTCTCTGTCATTGCAGGCTGATATAAAATCTTTGCTTGTGTGACTTTTTTTCTGGAGTATAACTGAATTTCAGATTATTAGCTTTTGTATTCAGACAGTCAAGTGCTATAGTCAGCATGATGACTGTAGATGAATACAAGTAAACAGATTGCTAATTTAGACCGTATAGAATTTATTTCATTTTCATATTATGTAATTTTACCTGTAGGGTTTTTTTGCATGAATACTCTCCTAGGATTGATACCTAAAATGGACAAAAGCAAAATTCTGAATTAAGCTTCTGTAGATCTTTTAAAACTCAGCCCTTTTAAAGTCAGAACTCCTGACCTTGAAGCTGTCTGAAATCTATCAGTTTTGTTTTGAATGCCAGACCACCATAGCATGCTGACATGACTCTCTCTCATCTTTTGGCTAGTTGTTTACAAATTAGCGCATGCAGTAAGGAATAGAATTCCCCAACTGCCAAGCCCTTCAGGAGACAAGCTGGTTCCTGATCTGTTTTCTATGAGAGTACCTGGCTGTACAAAATGTTGAATTGGTCTCTGCTGTTTGAAGTAATTGTTGACAAGGTTGTCTTAAGTCATAAGTAATTTGGAAGAAGAGTGACCTCTACCTTCTTGTGCAGATGAAAGAAAGCAGAATGAGGGCCCTCAACTGTCTTCTCTGTGAAAACATTCATAGAGGTGCACACATGGGTTATAGGCAGGCTTTGACCTTCTGGGACTAACACTGAGACATTGTAGCACTTTCATTTTATGAAATGCCTATTTTCCAGTGCTTGTTTGTGCAGCTTCAAACATCTACTTGAGAGCTGGGGCAAAATGATCTTGTTCTGAGGGACAAAACCACATCTTGGCACAGGGGAAGAATCAAAGTGCAAATAGTGTCTCCCTTGTCCTTGCCCTTGGACAGGAGTGCTCCAAGGTGTCATATGTGGAAATATGGGCATTGTCATGTGGAACAGTTGCCGAGAATAAAGACTTGTGGTATTTTGCTGTGAATATCATTAGTAATAGGATAATTCTTCACTTTTTCTTGCTTTGCCTTTTATTTATCAGAAAAAAGTGCAAGTCTGTGATTGCATACTGTCTGTACAAACAACTTCAGCATTCACCTCCATATTTCATGCAAGCATCAGTTCAAACCTACGTTCTTAGTCCCAGTAGCAATAAACATGCTACAGAGTGTGGGCAATCTTAGCAGCTGCAATTTCTGTTTTTCTTTGAATCCCTGAAGCCTTAACAATTAAATCCTGTTTTGGTTTCTGTTCTCAACTCTACAAGTAATTAACTGGTCTTCCAAATATCTTTCAAATCTCTTTAAATTTCTTTATCCACATTCTACTGCTTACCAACACCTAAGCATTTTTCAGTGGTTAAAATAAAAGAAGCACAATAATTATCTCTTCCTTTTCCTTGCTACTTGCAAGAGTCTGATATAATCTCTAGGTTTTACATGTCTTTGTATGTAAAATTATAAAAATCAGGATTCACTGCAAATAAGTAAACAATGTTTTTGTATCTGAAACCCTCTTGTGGAAGGGAGGTATCTAGAGGGGGAACCTGGAGGCTACTCTTTGTATGAGGCCAGACATCACACTACATCTTTAAACTCTTAATAATGAGTCTGTTTAGAAGCTTATTATTTTTGACCATATGGTACAGGAAAAAAAATGAATGTTGAAAGACCTGGGGCCATTCTCATTTCACCAGGAGGTTCTGTTGTCTTGTGAAGGCTTTGTCTTGTGCAAAACTTTTCCTTAGTGATTAATGAGGTTCTTGCTGCTTCTGATGTCACTGCTCTTTTGGTTGATGTCAAGTATTTCCTGCAAATTAAATACTTTCCTTGCACTTGTACTTACCTTGTACTTACTGTGCCACATTTTTGCTTTCTCTAAAAGTTTATTTTGTTGGAGGTTTTTTGGCTGGTTTGCCTTTTTTTTTTTTTTTTTTTCTTTTTTTTTTTTTTTTCCTGGTTTGGTTTTTTGATAATTATTCTCTTTTTTATTTTTTTTTTTA